>CAUYON010090569.1:0-35558 GCA_963573935.1 Arctocebus calabarensis
CAGGCGCCCGCCACAACGCCCGGCCATTTTTTTGGTTGCAGCCATCATTGTTGCTTGGCGGGTCCGGGGGCTGGATTCGAACCCGCCAGCTCAGGTGTATGTGGCTGGCGCCTTAGCCCGTTGAGCCACAGGCGCCGAGCCTACACTTGGGGAATCTTGATGGACTTAATCCAACATCTCCCCTCTCTGTCTTACACGCAAATAAAAACATTATTCAGCTTCCATACAGTTTATTGAGCCCCTACTGTGTGGCTGACCCAGTGTTGGTGCCAGAGACACTCTGTACAATTGCCCTCATTCAAGGAGCTCACAACTGGGGGCTCACCCATTCACAAAGCAGCATGTGAATGGATGTTGCATGTTAGTGATTTTTAAAATAATCTATTCTTTTCTTCCCCTTGCATTGCCTCAGACCACACCAAATCTAGTGTGAAGGTCCAGCTTTCCGTGTGACTCCTGCTCTGAATTTTAGAGCCTGTCTTTGCTCTGAAGTCACACAACCCCAGCTCAGAGGATGCTCCCATCACCTGCCAGCAGTGTGACCTTGAACAAGTTTCTTTGCATCTCTGTGCTTCAGCCCCCTTATTCATAAGATGAAAAAACCTAAGCAGCTATGAGGATTAAGGAATGAAGGAAATTATAAAATTTCCACACAAAACTTTTGTGGATTTATTTCTAGATTCTTGAGATTTTTGTTACTACCATGGAAAATTTTTAATTAATTTTGATTTTCTTTTTCTTTGTTTTGTTTTTTGCAGTTCAGCCGAGGCCAGGTTTGAACCCACCACCTTCAGCATATGGGGCCAGTGCCCTACTCGCTGAGCCACAGGCGCCACCCCAATTAATTTTGATTTTCTAACTGCTGGTTGTTGCTACACAAAAATACAACTTAGTTTTAGCATATTCGTTTTTAACCAGTTACCTCATAAATGCTTGTTTTGCAGTTTATCTATAAATTCATTTCAATTTTCTCTGTATAGTTGTATCGCCTGATAGTTTCTCTTTCACCCCTTCTTGTAGGATCCGCGTTTCTTATATTTTTTTCCTTGCCTTACCTGCCTAGCACATCCATTCTGAGTAAACACTTCAATATGATACCATTAAATATTACATTTGCCATAAGCTTTTTTCAGGGGGTAATCTTTATCAAATAAAAATATTTCCTTTTTCAACCTACTTTGCTTAAAATGTGTAGATATTGCATCTTATCTAATGATCTTTCTGTAGCTATTAAGATCATGAGTTTTCTCTTTTAATCTATCACTGTGGTGGGTTACCACTAGTGATTTTCCAATGTTAAAACCATTCTTGAATCTCAAAGAGAAACCCAACTTGGTCATGATATTTTAATCTTTTTATATATTGCTGGATTGTTTGCTAATATTTAGCTGAGGATTTTTCTATGTACATTTTTGGAGATTAACCTGTGATTTTCTTCTCTTGTACTGTCCTCAAATTTTGGTTTCTGGATTATACCAAAACTTGGTATACCAAGATTTTTTACTTGCACAAAATGAATCAAAGAGTGTTCCAAATTATTCTGTTCTCTGTAATAGTTTGTGTATTGTTGAAATAATTTCTTCTTATAATGCAGGGTAGAACTTACCAGTGCAGTCTTCTGGGCCTATGGTTTCTTTTGTGGGAAGATATCTGATCATTGATGCCATTTTTAAAAATAGTATGCAATGATTTTAGGTTTTCTATTTATTCTTGAGACTGTATTTTTGTGGAAGTTCTATACTTACACTGAATTTTCAAATTTTTTGGCAGAAAGTTGCTTATAATATCACCTTATTTTCCTGTAGCCTGTAGCATCTGTAGCAATGTCACCTTTTTCACTCCTGAGACAAGTTACTTGTACTTTCTTTTCTCACTGAAGAATTTTACCACAGGCTAATCAATTTTATCAGTTTTGTTAAAGAAACAATTTTTTTTTTTGAGACAGAGTCTCACTATGTCACTCTCAATAGAGTGCAATGGCGTCACAGCTCACAGCAACCTCTAACTCTTGGGTTTAAGCAATTCTCTTGCCTCAGCCTCCCAACTAGCTGGGACGATAAGTGCCTGCCACAATACCTGGCTATTTTTTCATTGCAGTTGTCATTGTTGTTTAGGAGACCTAGGCCAGGTTTGGACCTGCTTGCCTTGGTGTATGTGGCACTAAGCCAGTTTGGGTTTTTTTAATTATATCTTTTGTATGTATGCTATTTCAGTAATGTCTGCCCTTATCTTTATACGCCCCTTTTCCTTCTCTTTGGATTTTCTTTGCTTTTCTGTTTGTACCTCATTGTGCATTCTTAGTCTTTCTTTTTTCACATACTCATTTATGCCTATACATTTTTAAGTACTGATTTAGCTTTATCCTACAAGTTTTGATATGTACTTTCTTATAGTTATAAGTATTTTTAATTTTCATTATAATTTCTTCACTGACAAATGGGTTATTTTAGCATCATAATTCTCATGTTTGAATATATAAGAATCTCTGGCTGTGGCTTAGTGAGTAGGGCACCGGCTCCATATACTAAGGGTGGTGGGTTTGAACCTAGCCTGGGCCAAACTGCAACAAAAAAAATAGCCAGGAGTTGTGGTGGGTGCCTGTAGTCCCAACTACTCAGGAGTCTAAGGCTAAAGAATCACCTAAGCCCAAGAGCTGGAGGTTGCTGTGAGCTGTGATGCCACAGTACTCTACTGAGGGCGACAAAGTGAGACTCTGTCTAAAATAATAATAATAATAATAAATAAATAAATCTCTGGTTATTTTTAATTTAATTCTAACTTAAAAGGTAAACTATGACCAGAGAATATACTCCACATAATTTCAACATTTTAAATTTATTTAAACTTGCTCTGGGGCTTAGCATATGGTAAACGTAAATGTTCTGTGTGTGCTTGAAAAGGACATGTATTCAGTAGTCTGTGATGCAGTGTTTATTAATCAGGCCAACTTTGTTAGCTGGTTTGTTCGAATCTTTTATATCCTTCTTGATTAGTTCTACCAATTTCTTACAAAGATATGCTCAAGTCTCTCAAAGTTGATTGTGAATTTGGATTGTTCTTCTAGTTCTTCAAATTTTGCTCCTAGTAGAGGGAAAAACATAATGATTTAACCTCCCTCCCCAACACTGTCAATACAAAATAAGGCAGAAAATAAGGAAAAACCTCTTTGAAGAGGTGGACAAACATAAAGCACATAATAATGTGTTTAAGCCTAAATATATCAGGAATTATGTTACATGTAAATGGATAAAAGACTCCAAATAAAGAACAAAATTTGTCATGATGGTTTACAAAATAAAATCTAATTATAGTTTGTTTATAGAAGCCACATCTAAAATACAGACACTAGAAGGCCAAGAGCAGTCTTGGCCTCTAATCCTTCTGGAGGGAGCACTCACTTCCCATCCCAGTCTTCCTTCCATCAGACCACTGGGCTGTCCTGCAGATAACAGGGCAGGGGATTGTGCTGTCAGACCAAGAAGGCCACACCTGCAATAGCCAGGAGCATCCTGCTGGCCACTTCCCAGGGCTGTAGTGGGTACCCCTGGAGCCTTCTCTGCACCTACTGCAACCTCTGGGACTCCACTGAGGTCAAAAGAGGGCCTTCAGTTTCTCCCATCAAAGTAACCAAATTTCCCATCAAAACACCCTGCACAGAAGCTGGAGGTGGAATTTCTCACCAGATTACTGATTCTAGAAGGCATTTTGATAAACCAGTGTGGCAGTAAACAGGACCTGGAAACCTAGAGACCTGCACGAGGAATGCAGCTGTGAGCCACGGAACTTCTCACCATTCATTTTGTTATATTCCACATTCCTTTGAACTTACTGCGAAGTCAGAGTGGATCAGGATTAGTCCTGAACATCCTCGTCCATCACAGTGGGGAAAGGCTGGGAGTAGTTGTGCCCAGGAGAGGAGCCTGGGCCAAAGGAACTATGAGCAAGTTATTCAGGGCTGCGGAGCTCATCTGTCCACTGGCACCTGCTGCACAGGGCTTGTGCGATGCTCTTTGTAAAGCCAGTGAAGCTAAACCACCTTGATAGGCCACAGCAAGGTGGCCTGCTTCCTGTTGAGGGATTTAGAAACAAGAGAGAAAATGGGGGTAGAGTCAGGCAGCATGGGAGCAGGGAGGGCCAGGCAGAGGTGGGCAGAATCCTCCTGTGGGACATGGGGTGTTGTGTTCTCTCCGTAACCTCCTCTGGAAGTCTGTGACCCACCCCCGTTTCCACAGGCTCTGAAATGTGCCCAGCACTGTTCCCCTCTGGACTCATCTTCCTGACTTCTTCAGTGGGGGAGAACCTAGCATTTTCCTGTTCTTCATTATCAAGCATGGCTACGACTTAACAGCCTGCTTATTTTAAACAATATCCTACTTGTACGATATTAGGAATATTAGTTTCTAGTCATCTTGAGCCTTATTCTAGAGCTGAAATCATCTTAATGCCCCTTTGGGACAGACAGTCTGTTCCTGCCTGCTCCCCATTTCACTGTGTAAACAGCCTGTTTCTTCCACAGGGGCAGCAAAGAGGCCTTCAGCTCCAAGCCCGAGGCAAGGCCACCTGTCCCTTGCTCAGCTGAGGGGTACTCAGGCCCTGTGAGTGGCTCCAGTGTCCCTGATTTTAGGGACACACTGGGCTGTAGCACTTGTCAGGGAAGGTGGGCACTTCTCAGATTAAATAAGGGGCCCACTCCAGCTCTGAGGAATGACTTGAGGTGAGCTGACAGGCATATGGGTTCCAGCACAGGGACGAGGGGCAGACAGTCCAGGACAGATGTGGGCCTGCTGACACCTGGCCATGTCTTCTCACAAGACAAACCAAGGAAGACTGGCCCAGCCCTTTGTGTGTGTTGCAGACAGCACCATGCCCCTCCCCAAAGTTATCTGGTCAAGTCCTAACCCCAGAGTTCACAGAATGAGACCTTACGAAGAGGGGATTTTTAGAGAAGGAATCAAGTTCCAGGGAACTCATCAGGGTGAGCCATAATCCAATATGACTGGAATCCTGATACGCGGGGAAAATTTGGAGACAGGTGTGAAGAAGATGCCATGTGAACGGAGACAGTCATCCTCAGCCAGGGAGACTGGTCAGGGGCAGAGCCTCCCTCACGGCCAGCGGAAGGAACTAACCCTGACGGTACCCAGATGTTGGACTCTGGCTTCCAGAACTGAAAGGTGACAAATGCCCGTGGTTTTAGCTGCTAGACAGTGGCAGCCCTAGGAAGCTGATGCAGTGCATGCAACTCTCCCCTGAGGGGGCATTTGGGAATCCCATTGCCCAGTTTCTCCCCTCAATCTGTTTTTTGTTTTGACACAGAGTCTCACTTTGTCACCATGGATAGGGTGCCGTGGCGTCGTAGATCACAGCAACCTCAAACTCTTGGACTCAAGTGATTATCTTGCTTCAGCCTCCTGAGTAGCTGGGACTTTAGGCACTCAACACAAAACCCAGCTATTTTTTTTAGAGATGGGGTCTCGCTCTTGCTCAGGCTGGTCTTGAACTCATGAGCTCAAGCAATCCATCCACCCTGGCCTCCCAGAGCACAGGATTATAGGCATGAGCCACCAAGTCCAGCCTCTCCCCCTAATCTTACAGGCACATTGTTGGATTTTCTGGAAGATGTCTGGGTGGGGAGGTAGCATTGGCTGACCTGGCCATGTTGCTGGTAGCATGACCTGTCTGGTCACACCCAAGTGGGCCCCCACCACACGCCTCTCAAGAGGACCCAAGGGACTCTCCTTAGCAACTCATTTCTTTAATTTTAGAATCCACATGGGCAAATCTAGCATAGACCAGAAGAGTGCTCCCCAAATGAAACCTGCCAGCATTTACTCCAGGACAGGGGCCCAGCTTCTGGAACTGCCTCGGTCAGGAACAGCAGGTTGTTGGGAAAAGAGCTCTCAAGGCCACTATGCCACCACATGGAGTGCCCAAAGCATGTGCAGAACTCACACAGGTACACAGACCATGCACTGTGGGATCAGGCACCTCTAGTGCAAGATGGGAAGGTAGCAAGGTTTGATGGAACCTGAGCCAGACCCAGAGTGTGGCTGAGGAGCAAACAGACCTGGGGGCCTGGTGCAGAGCAAAGGACAGAGCAGTAGAAAGATCCAGGAAGCAGGTGGAGAGGGAGCCAGCATCCCTAGGAGAGGGAGGCCTGGGGTGAGGCGATGGGGCCTGGGCCTCTCCTACACCAAGGCTGAGCAGATGAGGACTACAGTTAATGAGCCCCCCACTGCGGGTCCCTGTGTTCACCACCCCAGAGGTCCCCCTGGGGGGTTCTCTGGACTCCTCCCAACAGGCTATTTGGCTCCGTGGGCTGGTTCAGGATCCCAGCTGGTGCCACTGCTGCGGCTGGCGGCTCTACACCTATGCCGGCTGCAGGAAAGCCCGTCAGGGCGGATAAAGCAGCAGGCACTAAAGGGGGGAGGGGGCTCTGGCAGCCCATGGAATGTCCAAGTGGAGGGTACCCAGTCGGCACAGTGTGGCAACTGGGTGCTGAGAGACAGGAAGGGCTGCGGTTGGGTCCAGAAAGTTCTGCTGGGGTGGTGTCTGGAGGTATATGAGGCACCAGGCGGACTCTTCCTCTGGAGAGCCCCCGGGAGCTGCCAGCCCTGCAACCTTCCATCTGTCCCCGCAAGATCTTTGGTTTAGGCCTGGCAGGGCCCTTCTGTCTCCAGTAGGGCAAGTGTCTGTGACCAGGGCTGTTAGCCCAGCGAGGCCCCCGGGGCAGGGTCCACGGCCAAGAAGCTCGGCTCTTTAGCCCAGGGCCTTGTGGACGCTTCCCCAGACGGTTCACCTGGGTCCTCATGGTGGCTACTTCCTGAGCTAAACCTGCCAGGGCTGCAGCAAGCCGGTCCAGCTTCTCTGTAAGGGCAGCGCCCAGGCTGTGCAGCTCTTCTTGCAGTGGCCCCCCGCAGGGGCACGGCAGCCGTGGGGAGGCAGATGGCAAAGCAGAACACGCGGTGGCCGGAGGGAGCAGCTCCAACGGCGGAGACTGACTGGGCAGCTCCAGCAGGCCCTTGGGGGGCAGCCCACCACGGGTCCTGGCTAAAACCAGAGCAGGGATGGGTAAGAGCTCTTTGATTGTAAGAACCTTTCTCTCCTCCCCACAGATTCCTTGAACTAGGGTGTTCAGCATCCTGGCCTCTCCAAGGTTTGGCTTCTAGAAGGTAAGGAAGGTAACTCAAGCTTGAGAATACTGATGGCAATGGTCATCATTACATCAAAATTGCCTCTGTCTCCTATTTCCCAAACTGATGGGCAGGGTCAACCACGGGGTTCTTTGGGCAGTCATTGGGACCTAATGGCACCCCAGAGCATCAAACCCTGCCATAGGAGTCAGGCAGAAGGGTCTAGAACTCCCATCCCAACCAATGCCATGGCAGCAGTAGGAGACAGGAGTGGAGGATAGGGGTACATCCAAGGGCCTCCCAGGCATATCTCACGGGGCAACCCTGGGGCTACTTCAGCATTAGGCTCTTAGGTACAGGCAAACCACAAGGGTTCTCACTTCCTCCTGCCTATACTCTCTCTATTCAGAAGTCACAGCTTCATAGGATTGTACATCTTAAATTACTGTAAAAGGCATCATCTAATCCTCAATCCCAAATTTCCTCGGAACTACTCCCAGCCCAGGCAAACCTCATGAGAAAGCCTTGGCTCCACACGTGCTATTCCTAACCTGTTTAGCCCGAGGCGGGCACTGAGATCAGCCCTCCCTCATCTCTCTGAACACCTGGCCATGGCCCTGCCCTTCTCTTTTCATCACTTCCAGAGCTTCAGGATAGAGTGAAGACTGGAGTGGCCAAAGGACCCGAGCACTGTCTGGTCAAGTGCTTTAAGCAAGGATCCAAGCTGAGGGCCAGAGACCCTGTCTGAGCTCTCTCCCCTTGGGTCAGCTCAGAGCTCTTAACAAAACCCCAAGACAGCAAGGGGACCAGGGGTAGTCAGGACCCTGGTGTGAGGCCACCCCAAGGGACCCAGGCCACTGGGTGCCATACCCACCTGTGTGTTTCCCCTGCAGGTCCTCAGACTTGGAGGTAGGACATGGAGCTCAACCTCTCTGAAGGCCTTGGCCAGGTCACTTGACAGTACTGAGGTTCAGTTTCCCCATTTGCTCTCTAAAGTCCTTAAAACTAAATTGATTCTGTAATATTTCTCAATTTCTGCCTCTAAAAGCTATGTTTGTGTACATTTATGAAAACCCAGCTATTTCTGGAATAAAACATTATATGAAAGATACAACCTGAAACGACCTAAAGATGAGACTTTTCCTTCTCATGACCAAAACAATAAACTTGGAAGAGTGTTTCCCAAGCTGGGACCCCAGATCCCGGGCTACAGAGGGGTCATGGGAGCCACCAGTTTACCTGCAACTCTGGGTCTTCCATGTCCAGGCTCTAGGCCCTTGGATGCTTCACCAACTCTGGCCTCAGGCCTCCTCTCTAGCTGAGGGGCAGGGCAGAGCTCTCCAGCCGCCCCTACAGACAGAGCACAGAGCACATGGGCTGCAGCACCTGTCAGGTGGTGAGAGGATAATCTGATGTAGCCTAAAACAGTATCAAACTTTCAACTTTTTCGAGACAGAGTGTCACTCTGTCACCCAGACTTAGAGTGCAATGGGGTCATCGCAGCTCACAGCAACCTCAAACTTCTGGGCTTGAGTGATTCTCCTGCCTCAGCCTCCCGAGTAGCTGGTGCCTGCCTGCACAATGCCTGGCTAGTTTTTCTATTTTTAATAGAGATAGGGTCTCACTCTTGTTCAGGCTGGTCTCAAAGTCCTGAGCTCAAGCAATCTGCCTGCCTTGGCCTCTCAGAGTGCTAGGAATACAGGCACGAGCCACTGCACCCAGCTTAAACTTTTACCTCATAAACAAAGATTAAATGAGATGCAGAACAAATGCACGTGGCCTGTCGAAAGCTTAACCCTGGTCAAAGGCGTGTGTGCCTGGTGCCCTATCCGCAGAGGTGGGTGCACTAGACCCCTCCAGAGTCTCCAGGAGGAGGCAACAGCTGGGAGAGGAGGTGGAGGGGGCTCCCACCTGCGAAGCCCACCCCGAGAGTCTCCTCCAAGCACTTGCTGGGGTGTCCTATGGTCCAGACCTGACCCATTCCTGCTGTTTTCCACTAAGCCCACTGGGCAGTGAGCAACGGGTACAGCCCAGGCCTGCTTGAGGCAAGGCTAAGAGTGCGTGGAGCCAGTGGCAGCAGTGGGAAGGGAGTACTCCCTGCCCTGCCTCCCCTCCTCCACTGCACTGCTCATGGGGCTCCTCTTCTCTCCTTCCCATCTCCTCTCCTTCTCTCCCTGCTGGGGGAAAATACTGGCTCACAGCTTGACAAAGAGGGGAAGCCTATGGCAGCAGGCAGCATTTCTAGCTTTCATTGACAGGACAATGTCCAAAAAGTCCTTCCCAGTGGGGAAATCCCACTTTTAAGACTTCTTTTTATTAACTGTCAAGTTTTTTGTTTTTTTTTTTGAGACAGAGCCTCAAGCTGTCACCCTGGATAGAGTACTGTGGCATCACAGCTCACAGCAACCTCCAATTCCTGGGCTCAAGCGAGTCTCTTGCCTCCGACTCCCAAGTAGCTGGGACCATAGGCGCCCGCCACAACGCCCGGCCATTTTTTGGTTGCAGCTGTCATTGTTGTTTTGGCAGGCTCCGGCTGGATTCGAAACCGCCAACTCAGGTGTACGTGGTTGGCGCCTTAGCCTGCTGAGCCACAGGCGCTGAGCCATTAACTGTCAAGTTTTAAAAATACACACTATTATTGTATACACAATATCTGCCTGTATCCACGTGTACATATCAGCAAGCACACAGACTGCGCGTGTGTACACAGTTGGCTGGATCACCTCAGGCCCGTGTGAGAGACCAGGCGCTCCCTCCCTCACCAACACAACTCACCTTACTGGGAACTGAAGCATGACAAATGGAGAGGATTTTCTGGCTAGAGCCAGGGAAAGTGACAGTGGGATTCAGAGGATCCAGTCTAGACTCCTGGCCCTCTGGGGAATACGCAGTTGCCCTCTCAGGAGGCCCTGGCTCACCTGTACTGAGAACGCTGCACCCCCCGGGCTCTGTTCTTCTGGAGTCTTCACCAGGGCTCCTGCTGCTGCTGCTAGTGGAAGATCCACCAGGGCACGAGGACTGAGGGACAGGACACTTGGAGCTGGGAGGGCAGTCCCTCTCTGGCGTCACAAAGCTGGCATCAGAGTGGTGTCCGTGCCCTGGGCCGTAGACTACCATCCTCCCTGCCTGCCCACAGGCTTACCTTGGAGGTGTGGCTGCCAGAGCGTGGGCTCAGACCTCAGGTCTTCTCCTTCAGAGCTGCTGAAGCTTGAGCTGGAGCCAGGCCTGGGGCTGGGGCCGGGGCCGACCAAGCAGGCAAAGTGCAAGGGCCTTGTGGGCAAGATCCCTTTCAGGGAGCTCTCTAGGCAGTGCAGCGGGGAGGGCTTGGTGGCTGGCCCTGGGAAAATGACAAGAGAGCCCTGTCCTCAGCCCAAGTCAAAGAGGAGGCCTTCGTCTCAGTGACCAGGGTTACAGAACTGCTCCCCTCTCAGCTCAGTCCACACCCAGCATGAGCTCTGTGGGTCCTTCGACAGCTCATTCTGGCCATGGAAGGTGGAGAAAAGTGAAGTGAGAGCCTGGCCAGGACCCCAGCCACTCTAGAAAGTCAACTGAGGAACTTTCTGGAAGTCTCAAGTCCCTGGAAGCCACCTGCAGTCAGGTTTCAGGTCTTAAATACCGAGCTGCCTCTTCCACCAGCCGTAGGCAGGGCCCACAGTCCCAGGGCAGAGGTTTAGAGGGGCTGCCCTCGCCAGAAGGGAGGCTTTGCTAAACCCATTTACTCAGCTCAACTGCCTGCTGGCCCTGCAGCAGGCCCGTAAGGTCCTGCAGAAGCTGCACTGAGCACCAGCAGACAGCAGAAGGCTGCTGCACCCCAGGAAGCTTCCATACTGGGGAAATCCAATGGAGGGACATAAATACAGACTTTTGTCCTCTTACTTCCTCTTTAGCACATCTCTGCTTTTCTCTGGCTCCAGGTTCTATCTTTTGGGGAATATGGGACAGGCAAGGAAGAGAGACAGAGAGGCAGGGGAATCTATCTCCTCATTGGGCACATCAGCCACTGGGAATGGCTGGCCAGCACTGAGGGCAATGTCAGCTCACCGTCTTGGAGCCACCTCCATGCTTCTGGCCTGGTGGCCCCAAGGTTTCTTAGCCCCCTCTGGTGGCAGGTGGGGACACAGCTGGAGGCGAACGCCTCTGGGTTAGCCAGACGGAGGCTCCTGGTATGCACTTCTCCCCGACCTTGTCCGAGACGAGCTGGCTCGTGGGCCTCATCCCACAGTCCTGCTTTAATTAGAAGCCAAGAGATCTGTCAGCCTTGCAGGGCCTCATGCTGGCACAGCTGGACAAGGAACAATTTCTGCCACCGCTGAGCCCTCAGACACACAAGCTTCAGGTACGGGGAGCACCTGTCCTGAGACGTTCACATCTCGAGTTCTGTCTCCAGACACAGCCACCATGGCATGTGGGGTCAACATGGCAAGGATGAAGACATCTGGCTTACGAGGCTCTGGCTTAGGCCTGGACTATGAAACAGCAGACAGTGGCACTAGATATCCCTGTCCTGGAATGTACCCATCCCTCTGATGCAGCATGTCTGCGTCTGTGCTAAGCACACCACCTAACTTTCTGGCCCTTTCCCGTCCCTGCTCAGGGCACCGCCTTGGTTCTGGTGTGGCTCTGAGCCTGCTGGCAGCAGTCCCAGGATGGCAGTGTGGAGCTGCCACGTCTTATTCCCAGGCACCCATGGCAGCCACTATGTTACCTTCCTTGTCTGCTGTCCAGCTCCCAGGCTCTGCTCTCCTCGACCCCACATCTGCTGCTGAGGAGCAGGACCAGGCAGGCTGCGGCCTGGGCACAGGAATCTCTTTGAGACAGTTCTCTAGACCCTGGAGGGGGGAGCTTCCTGCTGGGCTTCCTGTGAAGACCAAACATCCAGGACTAGGAAGTGTAGCTGGGTCTGTGCGGACGCCAGGGGCATCGCCTTTCTCCTGTGTCCAGGGTAGTAGGGGCCATGCGAGGGGGTGCAGAGCATGGATGTGTTGTATAGTTTGCGGTTCTGGATGCAGACCTGGCCTCAAACATCTGTCAGTCGTGCCCTCAGGTGGCCCTGCTTGGGTTGCGTCTGCTCCTCCCTCAGTGTCCCCAGTTCTGCTCCTAGCACTGGTACAGTGGCCTAACTTGGAGGGGATGGAGATGACAATGGGCAGGGGGCCCTCACATTGTTGCTCAGGATGATCTCCAGCCTCATGCCAGCCCTGCTCACCTTTTCCAGGCAGTTGCCCCTGGCTGCCTATAGGGCTCCCAAAATCTAGGTCCCCATTGGTGCTGCTAGAGGAGGAGAAGCTGGAGGGCGTGTGTCGGGGGCCTGGGTGTCGTGCTGAGCCCCCTCTCACACAACCTTGTAGGCCCAGAGGCAGAAGTTCCCTGGCTGCCCCTGCAGAGAACAGCATAGTTGGGGTCACAGAAGAGCCTACCAGGGAGCCCTGGGCCCTGTGTGGTTGGGCACCAGAAGACCCTGGCCCTACGATGGCCCAGTGGGGCTCTGCAGCACAGCACATGAACCCAAGTTAGCCCACAGTTAGTGACTGGAGTGGTAAGAGCTGAACCCATGAACCCAAGTTAGCCACAGTTAGTGACTGTGTGATTGGAGAGGTAAGAATTGGAAGAGAAGGAAGCAGGTAGGAAGATTCCCACTGGTTTTCACTAAACTTGAGAACTGCTGTGGGTGGGGGTGGGCACAAGAGGGCTGGGGAATGAGGGCCTGTGCCTCAGAAGGCCCAGGATGAAGATGACCCATGTGCCCTCAGTGTCTCCCTCGCATGCCACCCCACATCCAGGGCCATAGTCTACCTTCACTGTGTGATCCGTGGTGCCGCAACTCAGGCCGCTGGGATCGAGAGTCTCCTTGCTGGGGGCTCTGGGACCAAGAGGTAGCCAGCGGCTGGGGAGGTAATGATCCACTCAGGGGGATGCCCTTCAGACAGGCCTCCAGGGCTTCCAGTGGTGAGCTTGAGGCACTGGCAGCTAGGACAGGAGAGGTCACCTGTTACCATCTCCCACATGTCCCAACACTGCCCTTCAGGCCCCCACCAGTTTGCTGCCCCTGACCCGCTTCCTGCAGGGGTGACAGGTCCTGGACCAGACTCCAAGGACTACCAAGCAGGAAACCCATCTGTGGGAGGAGGGGACTTCTGATCTGCTCCTAGCTGCCCCAGAGGAATGAAGAATGAGGAAAGGATGGTGGGGAGATCCACATACAGGCAGTGGCATCTTCCTCAGCCAGGAAACCACTGTGAAATTAAGACCCTGAATGACAGGGGCCTAGCCTGGCTCAGGGAGCATGGACTAAGGGATTCACAGCTCTGAAGGAAAGCAGGCCCCACTTCCCTGGGGGTGAGCAGAAGCTGATCTGGGACTGAGAATCCCACCGGGCAGATGGGGAACATTACCCCCAACCTCACCTTGAGCCTGAGGGCGCCAGCTGGGCCCTGGGGCCCTTCTGGTGTTTCCAGTAGCAGAGGGGCTGAGGGTCTGCCTGCTGGACCGATAAAACGCGGGCACAGGAGGGCTCTGGGTCCAGCTGCCCTCCACTTTCACAGAAAGCAGGCCACCGGCTCCCAGACCAGGGCAGGCAGCAGGGCGTGGGAGGTGTCCTGACCCTGCAGGAAGGAGGCCACTGGGAAGCCAGGCCTGGATCCAACCCTGAGAGTCCTGTGAGGCTTGTATAGGGCTGGGGTGCTTCCAAGGTCCCTCTGCCTCCCTCTGCCTCTATGGCAGTCACCGATGCGGGTATAGTTATCTGCTCGACATGCTGACACAAGCCTGAGCGTTTATGGTGGATGGCCACCCACCGCCCCATCAGAAATAGGGAAAGGACATAGAGGACATCTGGGGACCCTCCCAGCCCAGTGGGCAGCCTTTACCTCCAGAATCCTTTTTCCAGGCCCCTAGATCCTCCTGTGGCCATTGATCCTCTGCAGCTGGAGTGCTAGGGTGCCTGTCCTGGGCTTCTGGAATCTCCTTCAGACAATTCAGCAGACCCTGGAGAGGACAATCCCCTGAAGCCACCTCTGTCTTCACTAAAGGAAAAAGGGATGCATTTTCACCTTGAGCACAGTGTCCTCAGCCATCAGGATACACAACAAATAGGGCATAATCCAGGTGTGCAGTTAAAAGGGAATAGCCAGATCTGGGGGTGTGAGTCTTCTTGTTACTCATGTAAGCTTGTATGAGCCACTGTCTTTCTGATTCCAGTTTAAAAATGCCTGTCTACACATCTGCCAGAACTGACGGAGAAAGAAGGGAAGACATAAATTTCACACTAACAGCAATCACGTGGAATCACTCAGTATAAACAGAGAGGTGGGCTGATAAGACATGCTACCAGAAACAGCTCTCAGGGTCCTAAGCAGAGCTTACACTTGAGGAACACACACTCAGAATACATGTACAGTGTCATAGTCAAGCTCATTATAGCCCTATAAGGTGGGAACAGCTACCCCCTTCACAGATGAGGAAATCAAAGCTCAAAGGGTCAGTGGCCTTGCAGAGTCTTACTCTTGACACTGGAGTTTGGCCCCCCACACCCAGCCCAGCATCTCAGCTAGTGTCCAGATGAAGTGACACCCTAGCCTTGTAGCTCCTTCCCATAGAGACCCACGGCAGAAAAGAGTAAAGAACAAAAGAACACACAGGAAACCAGGGCCAGAGTTTTTTTCTTCTAGCTAATCAAATGCTGTCCTTCAGAGAGTCACCTGCCTTCAGAAATATGACACTGACAGGACAGGAGGGGCCAAGTTGGTAATGTTCTCTACAGGAGACATTTGGGAGCAAGAAAACAGCTTTAGAAAGGCAACTCAGCTTTCGAGGGGCTCCAGAGACCTTGGCTCGAGACCAGGTCCCCAGGACTCACCTTCTCGAGGTGGTCTCCTGGGTCCCAGGTCCATGCTGCTCAGCTTTGATGTGCCCAGGCCAGGAAGAGGAGGCAGCAAGTTCAGGGGTGCCTCAGGGTGCTGGGGCCCAGGCATAAGAATTTCTTTCAGACAGTTGATGAGGCCTTGTAATGGGCTGTTCCCAGGGGAGAGCCCTGCAACACATGAGGTAGCTGAGGTCATCCTGGCAGGGCAGGTGAGAGGCTGTCAGCAGTCACTCAGGCCTCTGGGTGCTGACTGTCCCACCCGTGAGAAAAGAAACAAGGCCTGCTTTGTACAGTTGTCACGAGGCCCAGATGGGAGTGACAGGCCTCCTCACATGAACTATATATGCCTCCCCATCGCCAGCTTTCTCAGTGCCAGGGAAGATCCCTCAGGAAAGCCAGCCTCTTACCTGCTCCTGAAGTCCCTCTCTCTTGTCCTCCGGGACTCTTCCTCCTACGAGGGCTCCAGACAGATGGGCTGGGTTCCCCACCTGGGGCTCTAGGGCCTGCCTTCCCTGTAGACCACGGTTTATCCACAGTTGCTGCTGCAGAAGAAGACAAGGAAGGCCCTTCTTCCTTGTCCAGACTCTGGGAGATCAGCCCAGATCTTTTCCCCATAGAGGACAGGCCTCTCCAGCTCCCCAAGTCCCTGGCAGAACAGCCAAGTCCTAGAACTCAGACTGGTGAAGGGGCCAGTTTCCAGAGGACTTGTCCCAAGAGGGCTAGGGCTTTCCCTGTTTCCTTATGGTTTCACTGTAAGTACCTAGACTGTTTATTCACTATGAATACCCCTGGGCCTTTCCCCATCCCTAGCCTCTAAATTTGGCTCAGCAAGTGAAGCTGGCAGCCTTGATATAAAATCCCAAACCAGGAAAGGTGGGACCTCAGAGCAACTGTACCAGATGACACCTATAACGACAGCTGCATGAGGTATATTTTTTAGGAGTGCCAATTTTATTCCATATTAATTCAGAATATTTTTAATAAAAATATTTTTAATAAAGATATTCACACAAATACAAAATTTACAAGAGTTTTTTAAAAATAAAATGAGGCTCCAGAGAAATTCTAGTGGCTACCCTTGCCCTCCTCTGCTATTAGGGTTGCTTTGACAAGGTCTAAGAACCAGACCAGGTACACACAGGTATGTTATCTGCCAATGGGCCCACAGGTTAGAAACCACTGCGGCTTTCTGTGCACGTCACACAGTACTTAATGGTCAGAGCTGGGTGAAAGCTGCCTGGAAATCACGCTTCTTCTTTGCTTGCTATACAGGACAGAGGCTGATCATGCTGTTCTGTTCCCTAGGGTACTTTGCCCCCATTTTGTAACAGAGGAAATGAGTCCTAGAAAAATGGCACAGGGTCCAAGGCCCGATTCTAGGGTCAGACTCACTGATGGGTAGGAGGCTTCCTTCTTCCCCTTCTGTGGGTGGGCTGCTGGAACATGAGCTGCTGGTGGGTGTGGAGGCCAGGCTGGGTCGGCTGACAGGGACGTCTGGAAGGCAGCTGAGCAGACCTCGGAGAGGGCAAGGCTCCTCTGCTGCAGGAGCTATGGGTGTGGAGGCAGAAGACACCAACAACCGGTAAGATGTCCTGACATTGTCACAGTCCAGGTCCTTCCTTGCCATGTTCTGCTAACAATGACCAGGATGGCAGTAACCTATACAGCTGTCACAAAGCTCTGAAGCTTAGGTTTCTGGCTGTACCCTGAGGAAATCTGAGCAGCAGCTCCAAAGCCACATCCCCAGAAACTGCCCCATCCTCTACCTCCTGCCCCCACTTCCTACCTCAAGTGCCATCAGCTATGTGGGGCTGCAAGGGGCAGATTCCAGGGGATGTGGGACCTGAGAGCAGGTGAGCAGGGACTAGGGAAATGAGTCTGGTGAGGTGAAAAGGACACAGGCCTGGGAGGGGGAGTGGTCCCTACTGGCCACTCCAACAAGGCACAGCTTCTTCTCTTCCTCAACAGTAAAACAGAAACAAAGGCACTGTGCTCACTTACCATTCAGAGCAGCAGGTGAGAGGGTGTGAGACACATGGAAACCACAGTGGAAGTCGGACCTGCTCTCTTGCTGACTCTGCCCCGTGCTCAGAGGGCAGGCACACAGCCAGGCAGCAGAGGCTGGGGGTGACTTTGCCTCCCTGCACATGCCTGGGACAGGGGGGTAGGCAGATATACCAGCATGGTGCTGGGGACTTGCACTTCACCTTGGGGAGTACAGAGAAGACCATGTGCACTGCACAAGCTGCCCCGCAGTTTGACCTACCCTTGGGGCTTGCTCTCTCCCCGTCCAGGCTGGCTCCCCCACTCTCAGGGCTGTTCGCAGCTCCCCTGACTTCCCCGAACAGGAACTCTGGAATCTCCTTCACAAGCTGCACCAGGGCAGTGAGGTGCAGGCTGTGCCGGGGCTGTCCTCCTGCAGAGAAGCCACCGTGACCATATGCCCTGTGTTTGCACGGTACTCATGTTTTTGTGTGTTTCACACCCAGTGTCTCAAGTAATCCCCTGACCACTGCAGGAGCAGCCAGAGAGACCCGTGTCCTGTGAGACATACAGAACTTGGGCACAGCCAGGGCAGGGGCATGGGGTTTGGGTAACAGGGCTCCTGTCACTTGGCTGCTATTCTTTCTCTTATTCCCATCTCTTTCCCTTGTAGGGCAATGCCGAGGCCCACCTGCAAGCTCACCCCTTACTGTGCAGGCCCTCTGCCTTTCCCACATGCCGTAACACCTGGCTTACCCTGCCTGGACCCTGTGGACCATGTTACCATCATAACATGGCTCTGCAGAGGTGGCTGGGATAAAGCTGCAGGGTGGTGGCAGGAAGGTGCCCCTGAGGCAGGGGGGGTACTCTCCAGGTGACCCTAGGATTCCTCTGAGTGCTTCTCTGTGTAACAAGTTCCCAGTCCAGAGGGGTGAGGGGCGCAGTCAGGGAGGGCTGGGGCATGAAAGCATGACGAGGTAGAGAGGGCTGGTGTGAGCCAGTTGAGAAGGGGGGCTGGGACTGCCTGTGAGTGGGAGGGGTTTCCAAAGTCTGCAAAGATGACTCACCTTGGGGGTCACCCCCACCAGCAGGCTCCAGACCCTCAGCAGTGCAGCCCCCTTGCCCTGGGGCTCCTGCAGGCTCTGTAGGTGACAGGAAAGCAGAGAGGGGGAGTAGCTCAGCTGTCCCTGGGAAAGAAAGGATAGTTACCCTGGGAATGCAGCACCTTCCACCTCCCACACAGTCACATGCACCTACCCAGGCACCTGTCTGTCTGTGCACGTGTTCACACGCAGTTCATGTGTCACCCAAGCTCAAGTGTGGGTGATCAGAACCTCAGAGGCCACCCTGCATCCCACTGAACTATACCTGGAATCCCATGTTGGAACCCAGAGACACGAGCAGTGACACAAAAGATCAGGTGAGGCCCCAGTCCAGCCCCCAGCTGGAACCACATTCGTTTCATAGTTGGAAAGACCAAGGCCCACTGGGTCCAGGATGCCAGCCTGCCTCCCACCTCCCATCTGGCCCCTGCCTCCTGCCCTCCTTACCCACGGAGACCAGCGTCTCATAGTTCTCCCGCATCACGTCTCGGTAGAATTCCCTCTGCCCCTCCTCCAGAAGCCGCCACTCCTCCTCTGAGAACCGCACAGCCAAGTCCTTGAAGGTGATGGACACCTGTGGGCACAGTCTCAGGGGTTGTTTGGTTCCATCCCAGAGAGGCCCAGCCCAGTAGTCCCATCACATGGTCACCCTGCCCAGGTCTCTAGGCTCATGCTGGAGAGTTGAAAGCAGCAAGGGTGGGGCAGGGGACATGCAGGAACAGAAGGACTCTGCTTCAGGAAGCAGAGGAGGGCCGAGCTGTGCCCTCAAGAGACATGCTGCCATTCTAATGCCCACGCCAGTGCAAGTGACCCTATTTGGAAACAGGGTCGCTGCAAATGTAATCAGATGAGATAAAGTCATACGCATAGTAGGGTGGTCCCTTCATCCAGAACGACTAGTGCCCTTATAAGACAAGACACAGGGATAGATGCCCAGGGAGAAAAAGGCTGTGTGAAGACAGTGGCGGAGATTCAAGCAATGCAGAGATAAGCCAACAAATACACAGGGTCACCAGAAGCTGGAATAGGGAGAGTTGTGCCCTGGAACCTTCAGGGGGGAGTGGCCCTGCCCACTGCTTGATTTGGGGCTTTCAGTCTCCAGAACTGTGAGAGAATAAGCTTCTATGTTTTAAGCCTCCGGGTTTATGCACTGTGTCTAACACCATGGCAAACTCTTAGGTCATCAAATATGAAATGTCTGATTTCAAATCAAAAGTTTAGTTTATTTTGTCTTAAACAAGCAGCAGTACAACTAATCAAAGTACTTGAACTACTAGCACAGTTTTGCACCTTAACAGTAGCTTGTTTATGCCAGCAGTGAAGAAGCTGGAGAGCAAGTGGTGATGAAATTGCAAAGTTTTCCGCAGCTTGTTGAGAATTGAATAGTTTTCCTTGCAAGAAGAGGCCCAAAGCCTGGAAGAAGTGGCAGTCAGTTGATGCAAGGTACAGTGAATATGGTGGGTGACAGTTTCCAAGTCCAGCTTCTGTAGATGGAGCAGTGTGACGTGTAGTTGAGAATTGTCTTGCAAGAGGATTGTCCTCTGTTGACCAAAATCGGCTGCTTGATCACAAGCATCCTCATCATGTCACTCAACTGGATGCAGCAGACATTGCTGTAATCGGCTGACCAGGTTTCATGAAGTTGTAGTGCAGTGATTCTCAACCTTCCTAATGCCACGACCCTTTAATACAGTTCCTCATGTTGTGGTGACCCCCAACCATAAAATTATTTTCGTTGCTACTTCATAACTGTAATTTTGGTACTGTTATGAATCGTAATGTAAATATCTGATATGCAGGATGTATTTTCATTGTTATAAAGGGGTCGTGACCCATAGGTTGAGAACTGCTGCTGTAGTGGATAATACCAGCGCTGGACCACAAGGCAGCATTAGCACTTTCTGGTGAATATTCGATTTTGGATCGTATTTCAGCACTTCATCTTTATCCAAACAGTGTGCTGCATGCTTGCAATTGTCAAAAAAATCCATTTTCATCACAGGTAACAATACAATGTAGAAATGGTCCACCTTTATGTGGTGACATAAAGAAAGGCAAGCTTCGAGATGTTTTCCCTTCTGATGCTCACTTAATTCATATGGAACCTACCTAACCAGCTTTTTTACCTTGACAATTTGTTTCAAATAGTCAAATACTGTTGGAACAATAACATAAAACCTTGCAGCTAATTTGTGCATGGGTTTGGATGGATTCACTTCGACTATAGCTTTCAGAACACCATTAGCCACCTTAGTCTCAGGTCACCCACACGGCTCATTGTTTCAAGATTAAAAATCATTGGCATGGGCTGGGCATGGTAGCTCACGCCTATAACCCCAGCACTGTGGGAAGCCAAGGTGGGAAGATCCCTTGAGCTCAAGAGTTGGAGACCAGCTTGAGCAAGAGCAGAACCCCATCTTTGCTAAAAATATAAAAAAATTAGCCAGGCATTGGGGTGGGTGTCTGTAGTCCCAGCTACTTAGGAGGCTAAGGCAGAAAGATCCCATCAGTACAGAATTTTGAGGTTGCCATGAGCTAGGCACTCTAACCTGGGTGCCAGTGAGATTCTAACTAAAACAAAAACAAAAACAAAACATCACCAGAATGAAATTTCTCAAACCATCTACATACTGGGTGTTCATTAGCTACATTCTTCCCAAACACTTCATTGATATTTAGAGCTGTCTGGGCTGCACTAGCTCTACAATGGAAGTCATATTAAAAAATAACACACATTTTTTTACTTACCCATGGTTTCATAAAAATTGCTCTTAAAAAACATTTTGAAAGATAATTGCAAGCCAAAATGAGTCTTTGAAAGAATGAGGATGCACCTTCACAATTGAAATAGAACAAGAACTTAAGGAAATTGGACATTTCATTCTTAATAACCCAACAGTCTCATGTCCTGCAGCCACTGGGCCCAAGCAAAAATCAACCCTGAATGGGAACCACAGCCAGCCCTACACCTGCCAGGTTAGAGATTCATTTGCTTGAGTTAATAAGCAGACCTCCCTTGGAATGTGCGAGGGCTGGGACTCTAGTACTGTAGCATTAAGAAAAGTTTACAAATAAAACCAATTATAACAAAGAAACAAAAAACACTCCATTCTTTTTATTATAGATGATACGACAGTCAGGAATCAAGCAAGCAACATTTTTATGTTGTGCCTCCAAGTACAGCCCAGAGAGAGAGAGAGAACTCAAACAGTCTTGTCCATCTGGAGAAGACAGGCCTCCCCTCACCAGCACAGATGGTGGACAGGAGAACTAGCAGGTGGGTGACCCTCCTAGCTCCCGTCTGTGCCCTTGATCATCAAACTCTGGTCCTATGGCCACAGCTTCTCTAAGGCCCCTCTGGATGGCCAAGCCAGGCTCTAGGCCCTTGCTAGGCTGAACCCGCCCTCACTTGCCAGGTCTTGCTGTCCTTCAAAAAGCCACTCTGCCCAAGCCACTTTTGGTCACTACCACTGCCATGACCTGTGGCATTTATCGCCAGGCCCAGACAGGGGCCCTATGGAAATTGGCACTAAGCTCCACAGGAGGGGACACAGCAGAAGCCCCTGGGGCACAGTCTACCCTCCCCATTTCGTTGTGCCCCCTCACTCAGGCCCCCAGACTACGAGTCTGTTTCATGGTATCCATTTCTTACAGAAGTACTCAGAAGAAAGCTGGGGACACCCTTGCTTTGGGCAACAGGGCTCCTCTACATCTTGTCACCACATCTTCTACCCTGTGTATTCATTCCCTGCTACCCTGTGGACTTTTAAGGCAAAAGTGACATTTTTGTCTTAGTTTACTTAAAAATGCTCATTCAGTGGACTTTAAAACAGCCACCAGACCTTAGAAAATGACAAGCTTCTAACAGTCTTATATTTAAAATTAGGGTGAAAATAAACTTTGTATGAATTAAGCAAACATTGTAAATTACAGGAAGAGTCCTTTTGATTTAGAAACAAATCCTGACCTATTCATTTGTGGGAACAAATCAATAAAGAAACTGAAGACACTACTGATGAAGGAAAGACGACAATCTATTGCCTTGTTTGATCTATGCATGTCAGTGCTTTTAAGAACCATCCCTGCCGGCTTGGCGCCTGTGGCTCAATGGGCTAAGGCACCAGCCATGTACATCTGAGCTGAGGGGTTCGAATCCAGCCCGGGCCCGCCAAACAACAATGACGGCTGCAACCAAAAAAAGGCCCGGCGTTCTGGCGGGTGCCTGTAGTCCCAGCTACTTGGGAGGCAGAGGCAAGAGACTCGCTTGAGCCCAGGAATTGAAGGTTGCTGTGAGCTGTGATGCCACAGCACTCTATCCAGGGTGACAGCTTGAGGCTCTGTCTCAAAAAAAAAAAAGAACCATCCCTGCCACTAATTGGCGGTCTTCCCGCTCACTCACTTCCTTGCTTGATGCTTGTGCCCCTCAGACAGCTGACAGCTTGACCCACCAGGGCTCCATGTTCTGTCCAAACTGGCCAAGTTGCATCCACACACCTGGTGAAGGACCATCCTTCCACATCCCATGGGTGGTCACACACCATGGCATTAGTCTCCTGGCTCCCTGCACAGATGCTCTCCAAGCTAACTTTTGTGGCTCTGACTCAGATATAGTCACCTGCTCAGGAATGGCCTTAGACATCCTTCAAAATTTCTTTCAAAGAGCCATGACACTCTTCCTGGCCTTTTAGCCAGGAAAATGTGGCCTACACCAGGGTCTATAGGAAGGCTCACCTGCAGTAGGGCCCCAGACTGCTGTCTGGGAATTTGGGTGTCACTAGGGTTTCCACTGTTCCCTAAATGATGAGAATGGCTCACGGGGCCTACATTATTTGGCTAACAATGTGGTGTGTGCCAACCTCCTGCTTTCCTTCCAGGAGTCTGGAAGCTTGGTACATGCTTGGCATTCAAGGATGCCTGTGGGACCAGTCACCAGTAGAAAGTTGGTGTTCAGTCTCTAGTGAGCTAAACAGCTCACAGTGTTGTTACCATCCTGTGCTGGGGATGTTAAGTGCATCCTGGTATGACTACACTAAGAGAGGACCCTGGGAAGCTGCTCTTGGCTTCCCCCAGACTTCATCCCACGTGTCTTTTCCCTTTACTGGTCTTGCTTTGTGCCCTCTCATAGGGGTCAAGTCTCAGCTGGGAGTCTTCTGACTCTCTGAACCTGGAATGCTCTTGGGGATCCCAACACAGGATCCCACCACACTCTGACAAGTCCTGAGCATTGTGAGGGCTCAGAGTGTGTCCCACCTGGCACCTCTGGCAGGGAGGTAAGGAGGCTTCATGGTCTAGGCCTGTCCTAGCTCTGCCACTGTGCCTAGCCAGTCATTCACCACCAGTGGTATCTGTGGCCTCACCTGCCTTGCTTTGTCCCCTCACACCTTCTTCCTTCTCAAGCCATAACCCTGAGCCAAGGCTTGGGTACACAGGGACTTGTAGAACAGGAAGAGACCCTGGGTTGGCAGAGCAGTGAGTCCCCATCTATGGGCTACAGAGCCCCAGGGGCTTTATGCTTGTTGCAATAGGCCCAGGGGCTAAATGGGCACAACCACTCTCTGTGGACGTCTTACTCACTTCCTTCGATTACTATGTTTAAACATGTATACATGCTGTTGTGATGAATGGGCAGGTCCTTTAAAAGTAATAGGGACTTTATTTTAGAATGCCTGAAAAACCCACAGCCTAATGTACTAAGTACACTAAGAAGGAGGGGGGGGTCACAGAGCCAAAAAGGTTGGAACCCTCTAGTTACACATCACATCTCACTGTTAAATCTGAGAAGGGAGGGGGAGAGAAAAGTAAGCAAATTATAATTCCTTCAATGACTTCCATTACAGCCACACAACAAATATTTATTAAACTCCCATTGTGGCCAATACACTAGGGCAAAACAAGGCATCCTCAGAGCCTGGAAGATAGTCAGACTGTCCCCATGGATACAATGAGGCCATGAAGGACTGAGCAGAGTGATGGCACAACACAACAGAGCCCAAGAGTCCCAGCCTTGCAGGCTGCCTTTCAGGATGGCCAGAGGGAGACTGATGAGCTAGAACTAGGGCAACAGCATCATGTACTGCTAAAGAGGAGGAGCCAGGAGAATGTCCATGTTCCATAAACTGAGGCTGGAGAGGGGCAGTGGGAGTGAGAGCAAGGTCTGGGTGCCCCAGGGCTTGCCGAGGTGACAGTGTGCCTTGCTGTGCACAGCAGACTCCCCCAAATCACCAAAGATGTGTCAAGCCATTTGAGTTCCATGATGCCAGCTGTGGAGCTTATTGAACAAACCTCTGGGCTACCTATCCATAAACTGTCCACGAACATTTGGCTTCCCAGGATTCCACTTTAAGTGGCCAAAGACTTTTATGTTTTGAGACAGAGCCTCAAGCTGTCACCCTGGATAGAGTGCCGTGGCAACACAGCTCATGGCAACCTCCAAATCCTGGGCTCAAGCTAGTCTCCTGCCTCTGCCTCCCAAGTAGCTGAGACTACAGGCACCCGTCACAACGCCCGGCCATTTTTTGGTTGCAGCCATCATTGTTGTTTGGCAGGTCCGGGCTGGATTCGAACCCGCCAGTTTAGGTGTACGTGGCTGACGCCTTAGCCCATTGAGCCACAGGCACCAAGCCAAGGTGGCCAAAGACTTAAGCAGCCACCATGTATTTCCAAATGGATTGTTAGCTCTCTATTTTTCATTGTGTAGTAAGCAACTGGCATATCCCTATTTATCTATCTGTTCTCTGTCACCAATATCAGGCTCTGTGCTTACAAAATGAGTTCTATTCAAAGGACACCCCAGTAATGGACCAATAAGAGGCATGTTGAGATGGCCTTGCGAGTGCAGTTTTTCACTATCTTTTGGTAGAGACCCAGAGCTGGCAAAGCAGTTGTGAACTCTAGGGAAGAACATGCTGATACCTACTACACATCTGGTTCCACTGCTGGTCTGACGTGGCTATTAAGTTTAAACACACAGGGGCAGAACAGTTAGGGCTTGACCTTGAAGCTAAGCTTTGCTTCATATTGGTAATGGGACCTCAGTAAACTATTATTGTACTTCCCATCTGCACCTCATCCATAATACAGGGGTCACAATAAGCCACCTCACAGAGATGTTGTGAAGATGAAATAAATTAACATAGGAAAAGCACCCAGAACAAGTGCTGGGGGCGGGGGTAAGTGCTATAATTAGTACTCTGGCAGCCGGATCTGTCTGCCTAAGTCTTCCACACACACCTCCTGACCTCCACTGCCTCTTCAGCTCCAGGCTAAATATATCCGGCTCTTCCAGAGATGGCAAGAGATGCTTTTCTGCCTCTCACCAGCTCAGCCTCAAGACAAACCCATCTGTGACAAAGTACTTTTAAAATGAGAATGGGAACTAACTGTGGCTAGGGTAGGTACAGGGTAGGTACATCATCAGTGACCTCTCTCTGCCCAGAGAAATTAGGAGTGAGCAGGTGTGGAGAGGAGATAAGAGGAGAAAGGCCACCCGAGACTGGCCCTTCCTGCTCTGCCCTCCTAGGGCCCTACCACCCCACTCCCCCCAACTTGAGAAAAGCTTCCTGGGCTGATCAGGCCTGCTGTGAACATGCAGCCTTCTAGCTCACTGCTGCTGCACTAGTCTTCCTAAAACACCCCTTTCACCCTGTCACTGGCCCTGCATAAAAACCGACTTCAGAGCTCAGAGGAGTGTTCTCTCATAGTCCTGCTCAGCCCAGCCTGTTCTCCCCACCTAGAACCCACTCTACATCAGGAAGTCCCTCACTGCCCCCACCTGTTGGCTGTGCTCACATGGCCCTGGGCTTTTGGGAGTCACACAAGACAGGAAGACTGGAGCCCTGGCTGCTCCTCTGTGTAACTGACCTACCACTCCCTAAGGTCACTCCTAGTCACCTTCTCCTTAGTGTGAGGACACACACTTCCCTGAACATCAGGCCTGAAAGGTCAGTGGTCCAACCCCCTAATTTTATAGAACAGTAAACTGTAGCATGAGGAGGCCCTAGGATGGAGCCAGTGGGCACATCTGAGTAGCAGTGTCCTTGAGGTGCTTAACTATACAGCCAGAGCTGCAAAGGAGACCATTTCTGTCTGACAACTGCCAATCCATTGTTTTCTGGTTTCTCCTTCTCCCCAGAAGCGTATGGAGCACCTTGGGCGCAGGTCTGCCTGCCCACACACTGTCCCAGTCACATAGGTCACTGCTCCCACTCACTGCTGCTTGAGGCTAGCCGGGGACCACCAGCTCCCTCTAGGTGCTCGCCCAGGAAAACGTGCAGCAACTCCTCAATGGTGTTATCTCCAGAGTTTCCGGGCATCTTCCCAGGACCACACACAATTCAGCCCAACCTGTGCCCAGCCTATGACTGAGATGGGGCCCTCCCTCCAGCTTTGGGATCTATACACCTTACCTGCAGGCTGCCCAGGATAAAACTTGGGACCTGTTCTATCTTCTATTTCTCCCCATTTCCACGTCCCCACCCCGTGGGCTCCAGGATTCTATCAAGAATAAAAGTATTAGATTCACTCATTCCCCTGAGGCCTTCGTGTCCACCGCTCCCAGGATAACTTGTAATGAAAAGAAGTCACGCAGAGGGAGGAGTGAAGAGAGACTCCAGGTCGCGCGTCCCCGGGCAGTAAGGGAGGGGTTGGTCTGAAGACCCGGACTCGTAGACGTGAAATCCTGGGCACCAGGCCTGCCGGACCGATCCCGAAGTTGGTGGTCCAGCCTCCTTCCCGCTCCCGCCGCCCCCGCCGTTCCGCACTGAGCCCAGAGACCCGCAAAAGCGCCCAAACATCTCCGCGTCCTCCCGGGCTTGGGGCGGGGTCCCAGCCCGCCTTACCTGGCGCGCCATCCCCGGACTCAGCCTCCCCGCCACTCCTCCGCCCGCCCAGTTTCCGGTGCGGCCCGAGGCGCCGGCAACCACCCCCAAGCCAGCAGACCGCGCCGCGACCCCCGGCTGCAGCCCAGTTCCTCCAGGGAGGAAGCGGGGCCGCGGGCCCGGGTCGTGGGGGCGGGGCGGAGGTGGGTGCTCCCTGGCCCGCCCGCGCATCGTAGAGCCCGCCCCCCGTTCCTAGCATCCCTGAAGGGTGGCCCCACTTCCGCCCCAAGCCCTGGGCCTCCGCGCCCCGGTAGGCGCAGGCGCGGACTACACTTCCCAGAATGCGCCGCGGTTAGGCGACCTAGCGGCGACCGGGTCACCGTCACAGCCCCAGCGCCCCTGAAGCTGCCGGCAGGCTAGGGCGCCCGGGCTGCCTAGTCCAGTTCGTCTATGTGCGCTTCCGTGCATGCGGTCATTCATTATGGTGTCTAGCATTTCCTGAGCGTGTCCCGTGTACCAAGTGGGGATGCGCAGAGGAAAAGGGACCCGTCTCCCAGAGACCTCAGTGGTGTAAACCGGTCCGGAGTGGGAGCGTAGGGCCTGGGCGTGGGTGGCGGATATGCTTGCCAGACCCCGACGAGTCTTCAGAGCTGTCACCCCGCTCCCTGGCCACAGTATTGACCTGAGTGTCATATTTTGTGTGATTATTTGATGTTTGTTTCGTTGATTGTCGAAACCCCAATCATTCCCGGCAGGTAGTAGGCATCAAATGAATGAACCAAGCATGGGCCCACAACTCTCCGCCTACCCCCTTTAGATGGCTGGTCCTGCAGGATCCGAGAGTGGTGAACTACGGGGGAGGGGCTGGCTGAGCACAGTGAGCCTCCTTGTCCTGTGTGGAGGAAGGCCCCATTCCATGTTAGGGCAGCTCAGAAGGAGGAGCCTGTGGGTCCAAACTCGCTCTGTCAGACGGATGCGTGGAGGGACAGAGGAAGCAGGGCGCCTGCGAAGGGAGATGCTCTGACCTTGAAACCTCAGTCCCGACGCCTGCCGCCCAGAGCGCCCTCCGGAACATGGAGAAAAGGGGCTTTCTCGGGTAGCTGCACAGTGTTTGTCTTTGTAGGGTTGCTGGCCTAACGTGGGCTCTCCTGCCTTTACTGCCGATCACCTCCCAGAACTCTGGGATATGATGTGCCACCACTTGGCCTGGCCTTCAAAGGAAGGCGTGGGAGGTCGAGGGGAGCCGGTCCGGGTCACTGACCAACGCACACCTTTGCCAAGGACAGATGTAGGTGTGTGGTCTACCGAACAAGGATTTGAAACTATCATGAGTTTCACCAGGCAGAAACGGAAAACTTAAAAGCTCAGCACCTCATCTTAAGATTTCTACAGGCCACAGTGCCTGGCGGTAAGTCCCTTGCCAGTGCTTAGGGCTAGTGGCCCCTTTTCTTTCTTAGGTGGTCTCCTCCCAGTGTTTCTTCTCCGTGCTCCTTCCCACACCCCATACTCAGGCTCAGGAGCCCTAAACTTTAAAATCCCTTAAACTTAAAAACTTTAAAAAGAGCCTATCCTCTAAGACTCACCTAGATGTTAAGATGTGCAGCGTCTTGGCACCTCTTTGACTCTCCGTCTTCCTGACTAATCTAATTTGCAAACTCCAGGTCATCAGTCACTGAAAGCGGTTCACTACCATCAAATGTGCTGAGTGGCCAGTTCTTTAAATTATTGAGAGACCTCCTGCTACCTGCTACCTCCTACGATTTAGTTGCACCTTTGACCGTGTAGACCCGCATGTATGGTGCAGTCCCACTGTGTGCCTTAATGGTTGTGAAGAACGTCCTGAATTGGGTTTATGTGGTGGCTCTGGACACAAAGGCAGGAGTCATCTTGAAAAAATTCTCTATAATTCAAATTGATTGTTTAACAAATTGATATTGAGTTGTATAGCTTTCATCATAACTTGGCTTTGGCTATCTGGTCATTCTATAAATTGGCTTTAGGTAAACTAGTAAGCTGGTTTTCTTAAATGAATCGGTAGCCTCCCCTAGGTAAGGTAAAGGTAAACTGTGTGCCCACTCCTTCATGAGAAAATAGCTTCAATTTAAAAATATTTTCTGATATCCATTACGATTTCCTTTTCCATTCATGAGGTTATTTAAAGGCACTTTTAAATTTCTGAAGGTAAGACTTTTTATAGAAGTTTCCATTTTGTTTTTGAGGGTGGTGTGTGTGTTTTGAAACAGAGTCTCACTCTGTTGCCCAGGCAAGAGTGATGTGATGTCAGCCTAGCTCACAGCAACCTCAAACTTCTGGTCTTAAGTATCCTCCAGTCTCAGCCTTCTGAGTAGCTGGGACTACAGGTGCCCACCACAACACCGTGGTCAATTTTTCTGTTTTTAGTAGAGACAGGGTCTTGTTCTTCTCAGCCTGGTCTCCAACCTGTGAGCTCCAGTGATCCACCCACCTCAGCCTCCCAGAATGCTAGGATTACAGGCACGAGCCACCATGTTCAGCCTGTTTTTGGGTTTTGATTATAGGCAGAGAATGTAATATGTGATCTTGATTTTCTAGAATTTTTGGAGACTTGCTTCAAGGCCAAGGAGGTTATAGATGTTTGAAAATGTTTCATGTGTACCTAAAAAAAAAAAAAAATATATATATATATATATATATTCTCGGCTCGGTGTCTGTGGCTCAACGGGCTAAGGCGCCAGCCACGTACACCTGAGCTGGTGGGTTCGAATCCAGCCCCAGGACCCGCCAAACAACAATGACGGCTGCAACCAAAAAATGGCCGGGCGTTGTGGCAGGCGCCTATAGTCCCAGCTACTTGGGAGGCGGAGGCAAGAGACTCGCTTGAGCTCAGGTATTGGAGGTTGCTGTGTGCTGTGATGCCATAGCACTCTATCCAGAGTGACAGCTTGAGGCTCTGTCTCAAAAAAAACAAAACAAAACAAACAAACAAAAAAGACAGAGTCTCACTCTGTATCCCTGGGTAGAGTGCTATGGCATCATAGCTCACAGCAACCTCCAACTCTTGGGCTGGAGCAATCCTCTTGCCTCATCCTCTTGAGTAGCTGGGATTGTAGGCATGCGCCACTAGACCCAACTAGTTTTTCTTTTTTTAGTAGAGACAGAGTAGGGTCTCCCTCTTGCTCAGGCTGGTCTCAAACTCCTGAGCTCAAGCAATCCACTCACTTCGGCCTCCCAGCGTGCTAGGATTACAGGCGTGAGTCACTGCACCCAGCCACTCAACTAACTTTTTATTAAAGAAAAAATACAGAAGAACATTGGTTTTGCCATCAAATTCTATCTATTTGTTCTACTTCTTCCTCTACTCTTCCTATCTCGGCTTTTTCAAGTATATAAGCAGTCTCAAACGTCTCCTGATGAGTAAATCCTGGTCCCACTATCTTCCAGAATTTTTGACACACCTAACTCTTAAACTGCAGGTATTTTACTTTGCCTAATCCATTTCTAGACTCTTGTTCAAATTGTGGGTAAGAAAATATGATCCTGAGAAATGAAAAATGAAATGTGTAATTAAGGAATAAAATTTCTTTCTAAAAGGGCCAGTCGAGGGCAGCAAATTCCCCATGAAATCTAATTTTCTCAGCACACCTCTTAGATATGGTTTCTTGTGGTCAGCCCACATTCCCCCAGAATGGCGTTATGTGGTTAAAGTCTAGTAAAATGCCAGGTTTTTTTCTTGGGTGTTTACTTAGTGTTTTCTTACAGCCAAGGCGCTCAGGTTAGCATGAGTGGGTAGAGCCCAAGAAGAGGCGTCTGCCAGACGGCAAAGAGCTGCAGCTTGGCATCTGGCCAGCAGAGGGAGCCCAAAGTCCCTTGGACTTAAGAAACTAGTCACGGAGCAGTGCACTCCGGGTTAGCACTGGGTGTCACAGAGTATGACTGTTTAAACAGCTGCACAGATGCTGAGGGGGAAGTGGGACCTTTCACTAGTGATGCACAGGAGAGCTGAACAGGAAACACTTTACCTCACCACCCGAACAAATCACTCCAAATGATTTTTCCCAGAAAATCTAGAAACACGACCCCTTCCCCTCACCTTCCTCAACCTGAAATGCTACCCTGCCTGTATTGCTTTCTGTCTGAGTTATGACATTCAATGTCATATGAACACACAAACTACAAGGTCTCAAGGGGACAGCTTACACCTCAGAGATGTCCCCTGCCCCCTCTACCAGGCCTCAGGGAATAGAACCATTCATTTACACTCTATCACCTTTCATTGGGGGTTCAGAACTCACTTCACTGAACTTCAGACCTCAAGTGTTAAGAAATTCCCAGGAGTCAGGCTGGGAGGTCTGTGTTGGGAGAAAGAATACTTGAGCTGTTCTCTGGTCCTTCCCAGGCAGGTTTTTCCCTGTGTCAAATAGGGTTAATAACATATCACTTCTGGGGAACTTTGGGGGAACATTCACAATTTAGAGAAAGTGAAAAAAAAAAAAAACCCTTTAATTGTTAGGGAGCATCTGGGTATGACCAGAAGTCATAAGAAAAATGTGTGTGGCAGAGGGCAGGTAAAAGAACCCACAACAAAATCCAACCCAAGGAAACTGCCCTGTACTGTCAAAAAGTTTCATGTTTTCAAGTCTCATATTAAGCAAGTAGAAGGCAGACTCCTAATAGTGTCTACCCAGAAATGAAGCCAGACACCTATATAAGAACTGCACCCCTTCTCCTCAGGTTCTCAAAGGATCTTACCAAGGAAACATCATCCAGGATGAGCCCAAAGGTTGCTGCTCGCTCCGTAAGGTCATCGCTCACCTGCCTGGAGACAAGCTCTCTCTGGGTGATTAGCTCTCCAGCATCAAAGCGAGCCTGGTTTCAAAGGGTAGGGTGGAAGAGTAGGTCAGGTTGGATAATGAGGACACAGAAAAAGAACTAGGAAACTAACAACTACATTCCAACCAACCCACTGCCAAGCTCTTCCTGCCATCTAGCAACCGCTTGGGGTCACGCGTGCTCTATGCTCAAGGCCAAGGACCCCTGTTCACTCACCACCACCGACTTGAGGATCTCTGTAGTAATAGATGGCAGCACACGCTCATCATAGTCCTCTCCAATGCTGGTGAAGATTCGAGGAAGCTGGCTGGCCACAGGCCGGAACAGGATGCGTAGCGTGATGTTGACATTCTGTAAATCTTTGGGTAAAGTAGAAATATTGGAGTTAAAAGCAAATTTGCTTTTAAGAACCTAAGAGGTTCTTAGAGGGCAAGAACCTAGAGGGCAAGGAGAGGTTATGCCTAGACTTCTTAGCAAAGAATCTAGCAGAATAGCACACAGAGGTAGTAAGTTCGCTTTTTCTTATTTTTATTTTTTTGAGACAGAGTCTCACTTTGTCCTTCCCACCTCCACCCTGGGGTAGAGTGCCATGACGTCATAGCTCACAGCAACTTCAAAACTTGGGCTCAAATGATCCTCTTGCCTCAGCCTCCCAAGTAGCTGGGACTACAGGAAAAAATAGCCCATAATATCGGGCTATTTTTTAGAGATGGGGTCTCACTCTTGCACAGGCTGGTCTTGAACTCCTGAGCTCAGGCAATCCATTGACCTTGGTCTCCCAGAGTACTGGGATTACAGGCGTCAACCAGTATGATTGGCCCTTTCTTCATTTTTCTGAGACAGGGTGTCTCTCTGTTGCCTGAGCTACAGTATAACTTGATCAAAGCCCACCGCAACCTCAAATTCCTGGGCTCAAGCAATCCTGCCTCAGGTGCCCCAGTAACTGGGACCACAGGTGTATGCCATTGCACCTGGCTAATTTTAGGGGGCGGGGGAGTGTTTGTAGAGACAAGATGTGACTTAGCTGGTCTTGAACTCCTGGTCTCAAGCAATTCTCCCACCTTGACCTTCCGAAGTGCTAGGATTACAGGCGTGAATCACTATGTCTGGCCAGGAATTTCTGAACATTTTAAGGCCACAGATGGGTCAATGCCAAAAATTCTAGGGTAAGGCCTTTTTACGGCCTAGTGAATCTGGCCCATGTCAGAAGTCAGCCTTGGAGAGGTTCTGAGTTTGGTGGCAATAGTGCTAGACTTTTAGTTCTACCTGGGCTATAATCCCACCCTCCTGTTTATTAACAGTGTGGCCTCAGTAAGCCTTCACCAACCCAAGCTTATTTTGTCTATGTGAATGAGGATGACTTCATCTGTCTTGCAGGAGTGTTCAGGGGAAGTGAAGCAGAAAAGAGATAGGAAAGCACTGTTAGATGTGTAACAGACTAAAGAGGTGATCAGACTCATCTATGGTCGGCTTCTCATTACTCGGCCCAGTCAAAGAACCCAGGGCGTCCTTATATCTATGTTCCCCTGAACACTTCAGGACTACTCAGAGCAAAAGCACTGTCACAGCTTGCTTACAGTCATCAACAAGATGAACCAACTGCCCACGAGACAGGGCACCAAGAAGGGTGGGAAATGTATTCATACATACAAGTCCCTGATCTTTGGAATGTTCTATAAATAGTTTTATAAATAGGTACACAATGTATTCTCAGAACAATTACAAAATAGCACAGAAAAAGAAGAAAAAAAAAAAAGGTGGGGAGTTCAGAAGTAGGCTTTTAAGTTAAATTTACGTTTCTCCATTATTCTATTTCCTTTCAGTAGGCAAGCCAGACCATTTGTAGGAGGCTGCTGTTTCTCCCTGACCAGGAGGCACAGATTTACCAATTTCACTCCTCTCTCTTCCTGCCACACAGTCACACTCTCACTCTGCAGGTCTCGGCTAAGACATCTTCTCACAGGAGGCTTTCTAGCACCCATGGAGTTAGCTGGTCTGTGATCCCCCAGCAATCCATATGACCTTGGCTCTGGTACCCCCACATTCTACTGGAAATGCTTATTCATGCCTCTGTCTTCCTAGCTAGATAGAGCTCCTTAAAGGCTGCTGTTTTAGACACCTTTGAGCTACTCTTCATGCTCAACCCAGCACAAGGCTTGGCACAATCATGATGAGGAAATATTTGCTGAGCAACAGCCCTCAAGGCATCGAGTGCTATCAAGATAATAAACCAGTATCTACAGCCTTCTCTCTATGTGTAGAAATGTCTCTCCTGGATCACATCTGCTATTCTGTTTTCTGTCTAGATGGGGGATACAATGATGGCCAATCATTTCTGCCTCTGACTGGCAATCCAGTGGGGTATCACAGATGCTGCTCTCACGGCTCTGAGCCTCAACCTGTGAGATGTCAATGTGAGGTTCACTGCTCGGTCACAGGCTATAGAAAGAAAGGCAAAGGTTAAGTCAGCTATGAAGGCAGACAGGAGACTGGTTTATATAGTCACGCTGGGGAATAACAGCTAATGGGAAGGGTTAATTGAAGGAGCAAAAGGCACATTTAGATTTTTAAAAATAAGATTATATAAATCTTAAGACATATCTTAAGAGGCATATTTCTCCAAATTTCTACTGCTGTCTGTGTATGTACATCAAGTAGGTATTTGTTTCTAAGAATCCATATAAAGCTCTCCAGGCTGCCCCACCCTGCTAGCAATTCTTATGATGTGCAATACAATCTTTTCTGGATTCTGGTGTCCCACAGGCACTTCTGGACCTGATAAAAGAGCAGAGACCCCTTCCACACTCCCAACTTTCCCTAACCCACAGGAAAGACTCACCTTTGCTACCAGTGATGACTGGCACGTTACGTGGTCGAGAGCGGCAGTCAAAGTAATTGGTTTCTGTACCCATGGGATGAGAAAGTGAGTCCCTTCCCCTACCACAATGTCCTGCACTCCACGGAATCGGTCAAAGATGACAGCTCTGTGCCCAGCATCCACATTATACAAAGCAGAGTTCACCACGCCTCCTGCAACTGCTAAGGCCAGGCCGAACTTGCCGATGGACTCAAACACTTTGGCAGCCATGTTTCCTTCTGTTGGATCCACTTACACCTGCTTCCACTCTGACCTCCACATGAATTCCCCTTAATATGTATTTTTGTAATGAAGCTACAGGTTTGTTTTTCTCATAAATTACCTTTGGCAAACATTGGCTTTTGGCCTAGAAAATCTGCTATTCTTATGAATCCTACCATTAATAGTTTTTCTGTAGATTTTTCTGGATATTCTAATGTTTATATCAACTCTAAGTAAAGAGAGATCTTTGGCTTGGTGCCTGAAGTTCAGTGGCGAGAAGGCCAGCCAAATACACTGGAGCTGGTGGGTTTGAATCCAGCCTGGGCCAGCCAAACAACAGTGACAACTACAACCAAAAAATAGCTGGGCATTGTGTCAGGCGCTTGTGGTCCCAACTACTTGGGGAGTGGAGGCAGGAGTTGGAGGTTGAGCCCAGGAGTTGGAGGTTGCTGTGAGCTGTGACACCACGAGGGCAACATAGTGAGACTCTGTCACAAACAAACAAACAACAAAAAGAGAGTTCTATTTATTTCTACTCCTTATACCTTTTCTTCCCTTTTTTTACACATGGAAAATGTCACCTGAATGTCTTTTTATCCTTCATATCTTTCTTTTGACCTATTCACTGATTGGGAACTTTGGAACAATGATGATAATGATGATTAATAGTAATGATAACATCTTCTTAGCAAAGTATCTCAAGAATGGAAGAAAAAGTATCCAATGTACTCAGCCGTAATATGAAGCTAATGTATAGCTTTCATATGAAGGCTA
>CAUYON010090572.1:0-20252 GCA_963573935.1 Arctocebus calabarensis
CTTTATATAGTGATCAAGGAAATGCCATGAAGGATATCTGTAACAGTATGATCAAAATATTTCTGAATGTATATGAATCGTGCCCTGTGATTGCACCAATGTACATAATTATGATTCAATAAAATTATTAAAAAAGAAAAACCAGCCATCATTTCATTATTATATTTTATGTTTGGGTAGTTGATAGGGCTCAACTTGGTGGTTCTCATTATCTCCTGTCATTTTCACTGACAACAGCTGGAGCTAAACCTACCGCAAAAGCTGTTTCACACCCAAGTCTGGGACTTCAACTGGGGCTGTCGGCCAGACCACCTGTACAAAGAGAACTAAAAACACGTATACATATTTTAAAAAGGAAAAAAAAAACTATATTAAAATTGGAATATTCAAGTCACCTTTCACTTCTGCAATTACAAGAGATATAAGGTACAACACACAAGTTACAAACATCATTGGTATATACTCAGTAATATAAGTTTACTACAGGTTTTCATTTCTTCAAATGTGTACAGAACTTTTTGGCACCTTCTATATGTTATACCTGCAGATAACCTAGACTCAGATTGCCAGAGAAAACCAGCATTTTGCTTTCTCCTTCTCAAGAAAGTTTCTACCCTTCTGGCACTAATCGGTAGATACATCAGATTCTGAAGGTTGCATATCTGATCCATTCGTGTCTCACACATAACTGTGTTTATCATCTCAGTCTTTATCAGTAATAAAGTTTACTTGAAGTGCATGTACCCTGCATTTGGTTACTTGTCAATGTTTTAAAACTTCAGAGACTCTGCCATTTCAGAACCTTAAGGATATTAGATGCTAAATAAATATTTTCTAGGGCCAGTAAGAACTGTTATGGTTCTATAAATGAGAGATGTTGGATTTTACTTCAATTAAATTAACTTAATTTAAAATCCCTTCATGAATGGAGAAAGAATACATTACAGAGCCTATTATCAGAAAATCAAATCATAAACTAAAAACTGAAAAAAAATTAGTAGCCATCAGGCAGCCACTGATAAGACTTCAGGGATGGCTGCATGGCAGCACTGTTGATTTTAAAAACATTTCAATAGGTTTACTGGATTGATGCCCTTCACACCATCTAAATCTATCCAATCTAGGCATTTCATTCTGGTATAATGTAACAGTGGTATATTAGATGAGATGCCAGCTTGGAGCAGCATTGGCTAAACAAGCTGAAATAGGTGTTGAAGTATTGACCCCATGTATTACTTCAATTCTTAGGCAGGTTGAGCTAGGAAATAATAAACTGAACTATGCTCAGATGTAATTGGTGAACTACTTTTTGACCTTTTGTTGAGTCAAGATGACAGTTCATTCCGTTCATGTTCCTATGGCAATGTAATATAAAGCATTCCAAAAGGATGCAGATTTTTGCATCTATGTTTCACAAGACCAAATCTTTATGGATGAGACTGAGAGAATGCTCAAAATCTTGAGCTTCTGTCTTTTAGTTGTCTTTTATTCATATAGCAGATGTAAATAATTGAAATTAGTAAACATTTTAATTTAGTCTTTACCAACGACAAAAGAAAACCACATGTGTGCCCTATTATCAGAGGGAAAACACTGGACTTTTGATATGGCTGTAAGTATCTGAGTCAGTCAAGACCCATATAAGAAATGAAAAACTAGGCTCAGCACCTTTAGCTCAGGGGCCAGGATGCCAGTCACATATACCAGAGCTCATGTGTTCAAATCCAGCCTGGGCCTGACAAACAACAATGACAACTACAACCAAAATATAGGCAGATGTTGTGGCAGGCACTTGTAGCCTTAGCTACCTGGTAGACGGAGGCAAGAGAATCACTTAAGTCCAAGAGTTGGAGGTTGCTGTGAGCTGTGTTGCCACTGCACTCTACTCAGGGCAATATAGTGAGATTCTGTCTCAAAACAAAACAAACAACAACAAAAAGACTTTATGTCTTCAACACACGAAATTTAATGTAGAAATGATAAGACAGCTGAGCAGACAAAGAGGGACTAGTGAGTTAATCCAAGGACTGACAGGAGCAGCAAGAAGCAACTATCCTTAGGACAAAGAAAGGGCACTCAAGGTTGTGCCTGGGCAGAACACAGAAGTCAGAGCCTCATATCGGCAGCCTGATTAGAGGCTATACAGCCTTAATTGGCACCAGGAAGCAAAGGGTGGCCTGGTGGTAGACAGAGACACCCCACAATGGAAGCAGGGCAAGAAACCCTGGCTTCTCCCCTTCCCCTGCTCTCAAGTCTCCCACCATTACCTCCTATTAGCTAAATATTTGGGGAGTGACCAGTGAAGATCCAAAAATGCCCTTCCTAAGACAGAGACCAGAGAAAGAGGAAGACAGAGAATGCATGAGCAATCAAACAGAAAAATGACTCATTCATTACTCTCTTCACATCATTGCACTAAAATTTATGCTTGTATAAATGTGCTGATGTGTATGCAGTTTCCCAAACTACACTGCGTCTTGCCTCTGTTCCCTCTCTCTATCCCTGAGGTATCTTTCTTCTCTACTCACTTGGTGGGTAGCTACTTATCTTTTAAGATTTGCCACTCTCAAGTCTTTTCTCACACCCATTCCTATTCCTGTTGGAATTAGATATTAATATATCCCTTTTGCCTCTATTGTACTTTCTGTAAATATCTACCATAATGTTTCACCTTTATAGTTAATATGTATTCTTCTTCTACTAAATGGTAAGCAAACTGTTTATTTACTATATTTCAATAGCATCTGTCAGGGTGCCTTATTTATAATTCTGTACATAAATAGTCAATGAGTGAGTATGTGGTTAGATGGATGGTGATAGGGCCCAAGGAGATATAAATAAATATGTACTGATGTTCTGCCTTGGCAGTCCAGTGTTTACACTATTTCAATCTTTCACTCCCTGATATTGTGGTAAATTTTAACTACTTTATTAATTAATTGCAAGGGTGGAAAAATTCCTTTCTTCCTTGACAGATGCTTTATTAAGCTTCAATCTGATGATAAAAAACTATTTAGGAGCTAAGGAATCGTGAGAAACATACAATCTAACTGAATCTTTTGATTGTTCTCAAGCCAATTTACAGTTCTGCATTAATCTGTACCCTGATTAACATATTTAAATATATAACAGTATCCTTTTTAGAAAACTACTATTCAACAAGCAAATCACAAGTTAGTAAAAAGTTTATAGACATGCACCATGACATAAAATAGTTTTTTTTTCTCTGATTGGGAGTAAAAGTCAATGGAGCTACATTCCATTAAATTATATAGATAAGATAATATTGCTGATAAATATTTTATATCACAGTTTTATTTTATTATTGTGTCTTAATGTAATAATGCCGATTTAATAAATAAATTTGCTGATGATTGGGGGATACTCTTTTAAAGAATATAAAAGTCTATAATTGGATGGGTAAGAAAATTCTACAACAATTATTGATATCACAGTAGTAGTTTTAGGTTTATTTTTTTGACAGATGAAGAAAAGAAGCAAAGAGAGCTTGATTATTATCGGGATCCTATGATATCCTTATTGTAATCAATACATGTTTGAATTTATCAGCTTGCTTACTTTAAATTCAAAGAGTACTTCAATGGCTTTAGTTAATTTTAGGTTTCAACTTGACTGGGCCATGAGGACCCCAGACATTTGGTCAAATATTATTCCCTATGTTGGTGAAAATGTTTTGAGGGGAGTTTTTTGCAGTTTTAGGCCAGGGCCAGGGCCAGGTTTGAGCCTGCCACCTCCAGTATATGGGGTAGGCTCCCCTCCTTGGAACCACAGGCACTACACTGTTGGCAAAAATGTTTTGGATGAGATTAATATTTTAATCAGTGGACTGATAAAACAGGTTGCTCTTTCTAATGTGGCTGGGCCTCATCCAATCAACTGAAGATCTGAATAAAACAAAAAAGTTGGCACTCTCTGGAGTAGGGGGAATCTCCTTGTGCTTGAATACTTTAGTTCAGCTAAAGACATGAATTGAAACATCAACTGTTCTTGGAAATTGAGCCAGCAAGCTTTTGAAGTAGGATTTACACACTATTGGCTCTCCTGGTTCTTCAGCTTGCTAACTGTAGATCTTGGGACTTCATGGCATCTATAATCATGTAAGCTAATTCTTTATAATATGTATCATTATGTATGTATTTATGTATGTATGTATCTGTCTATTATTATTTCTTGGGATAAGCTTGACTAATATACAGAAAATAGTTCTAAAGGAATAGAATTTTACAAGTGTTTTCTGAATTGGTTTGGGGTTTTCTAAAATTGGCTCCTTAATTTAATTAAGTGTAAAGAGGCTATAACTCTATTTCCAGTAGTGAAGAGAGCACTAATAGTCCATAGAAATAGAGATACACAAAATATCTCTGTTGCCTACTCTTAGTCAACTACTTAAAAGAAACAAGGATCCTGATGACTGCGCAATGTGTTACTTTAAGCATTTTGGGAAAACTAGCAAATGTAATGACATTGGATTGTCAAGCATATTGTCATATTCATATTGATGAGGAGGAAAAAGAAAAAAAAATGAGCTTAGGGATTTGAATTCTTAACTCAAGTGCCACATATGTGGCCTGAAAGCTTCTATGTATGCCTTCAAAGAGACCCCAATTCCCTATAACTGCAGGACTGACATTGGTAGAAATAAAATGCAGAGTCGCATCTTGTGACAGGGTGATTTCTAATAGAAGTTGAACTCTGAGCACTAGTAGATATTTACTGTTAAAAGGTAGGCATTAAGTTGAAAATATGGGATGGAATCCTGTAACCTGGAATGAAATCATCTTTGTTTACCCCATCATTACATTTAGAAGCTCACAACTTGTCTTGTCTTACAAGATCAGAGCTGGAGAGTAATTTTGCCTCTGGATGAATTGGATTTTGTTATCATTCATATCTGCTTCAGATGATATTTATATAAGATTTTGGAGGGTAGGCTTTAGAGTTGGGCTGGTGTAAGACGTTTAGGACTGTTAGGATGGAATGAATATATTTTGCATGGAAGAAGTACATGAGTTTGGGGGATAAAGAAAAAATACTGTGGATGAATTTTTGCCTCTCCTCTCAACCCTCGCAATTCACATATTGAAACCTTAAGCAGAAATGTGGCAGAATTTGAATATGGGCCTTTTTTAGATAATTATGTTTAGATGAATTCTTAAAGGTAAGACTCTGATAAAAAGATTAATGCTTCACAATAGCTATCTAGCAATTGATTCCAACTAAAATAATAATCCTAAAATGGTAAATAAATTATTCAAAACATGAATTGTAAGGAAGCTCAATGAAGTCAAAAAGAAAATTGAAAATTAAAACAAAGAGGTGGCGTTCGTAGCTCAGTGGGTAGGGCACTGGCCACATACAATGAGGCTGGCAGGTTCAAACTGGCCTGGGCCAGCTAAAATAACAATGACCAGTGCAACAAAAAAATAGCCAAGTATCCTTAGTCCCAGCTACTTGGAAGGCTGAGGCAAGAGAATCACTTAAGCCCAAGTGTTTGAGGTTATTGTGAGCTGTGATGCCATGGTACTCTACCCAGGGTGACATAGTGGGACTCTGTCTCAAAAAAAAAAAAAATTAAGTAAAGAGACATACAATTTAAAAAAAAAACAGATAAGAGCAGAACTAAATAAAATTAACACAACAACAATACCAATGACATAAAAATTTGATTTTTTGCAAAGATAAGCAAAATTGGTGGACTCTTAGCTAATTAACCAAAAAGAAAATTCAAATAAGGTCATTCAGAAATGAAATAGGCGGAATTACAACTGATGCCCAATAAATACAAAGAATCATTGAGACTTTATGATTACATCCATAAACTAGAAACCCTAGGGCAAATAGATAAATTCCTGGAAATGTACAAGCTTTAAAAATTGTATCAGGAAGAAATAGGAATCGTTACAGACCAGTAACGAGTAATGAGATTGAATCAGGAATTTACAAAAACCTGAAACAACAACAAAAAATCCAAAGACGAGATGGATTCACAGCTGAATTTTCAGATGTACGTGGAAGAACTGATTCAAATTCTATTGATGTTTTTCCAAAAGATTGAGAAGGAGGAATGCTCCTTAATTTGTTTTACATAGACAGTATTAGCCTAATACTAAAGTAAGGAGAGGATGAAACAAAAAAGAAAAGTACGGACCAATACCCTAATGAGCAGATGCAAAAATCTTCAACAAAATGCAAGCAAACCAAATTCAACAGTGGGTTTATCCCAGGGACGCAAGAATGATAAAACATACTAAAGTCAATAAGTGTGATCCACAATATAAATAGAATTAAAAGCAAAAACCATATGATCTTCTCAATAGATGCTGAAAAATCATTTGATAAAATCCAGCATTCCTTTATAATAAAAACCTTCAATGGCACAGAAGGAGCAGGCTGTAATTAATAAAGCCATACATGACAAATTATACTGACTAAGGAAAAGTTGAAAGAATTCCCCATAAGACTGAAACAAGGTAAGGGCATCTACTGTCACCACTTCTATTCCACATAGTACTAAATTTTTTGGCCATAGCAATCAAGCAAGAGAAATAATAAATAAATGAAGGGCATCAAATTTGAAAAGGGGAAGTAAAATTATTTCTGCTTGCTGATAATAGAATATTATACCCAGAATATCTAATGATTCCTCCAAAGGATTCTAAATTTAATAAAGAATTCAGCAAATTCACAGGTTGTGATGTAGGTTTACATAAATCAGTAGCATTTCTATCTACTAATAACACCCAAGCCAAGAACTAAATAAAGAACTCAATCTCATTTACACACACACACAAACAACAAAAACAAACCCCAGGAATATATTTAATCAAAAAGGTGAAGATCTCTGTATGAAAAACTACAAAACACTGGTGGAAGAAATGCTAGATGACACAAATGGGAAAATATCCTGTGCTTGTCAGAGCCTCATGAAGGAAACAGCCAGGACACAGATTGAGAGGATAAGCTGTAAGAGATGAGGCTCACCAGAGGTACAAGAGAGCCCAGAACAACTTTTGCAATGGCTATTTATTGAGGGGATGCACAACAGGTGTGAAGAGTGCTAAACAATGACGTGCAGGAGCTACATGCATAAGGACCACACAAAAAGCAAACTATGTGCTCTTTCTCTACATCTCTCACAATGAAGTACCATAAAATGCTTAAGGTCTAACAGCTGCTTACTATCGAGGGACACATCTTACCTCGTTCCAGAACACTGAGTTTCTTGGGCATGCCTCCAAGTTTCAAGATATCTCTAGGCTTGCCAGGAGACTATCTTGCTCTCAGCGTTTCCTTTGCTGTGTTAAGAACCAGTTACTGTCCTTGCAAGCATGATGTTCATTCCTCCATATATCCCCCTTTTTGCTTTATGATTTTCTTGTGTAGGGTAAGGGAGAAAACTGCAGTTGTTTGTTTTAATTGTTCTTCTGGTTGAGTAGCTCTCCTTTTTGCTAGGCAATGGAACAAAAGGGCACATATAATAATTAACAGAATTATACTAGTGGAACTAGTGAGAGTTTTTTCAAAAGAAAAAGGAGAGTGGTTGGCAACACTATCAGATATGTTTTTAGGATTCCAGTTCCTGTGATTGATTGCAATTGTTTAGCAAAGGTTTCAGATATATGTTGTCATAAATGTATAATTTCATTAGTGATATTAGTTTTGGATAATAAATATTGTTTAACTTTATTCCAACTAAAATGAGAGTTGTTCCAAGGAATGATAGTATCACAAAAAGAAGAAATGTTCCAATCACAGTGTAATTTGATTTGTCTTCATAAACTAACTAATTGGTCTTATAATAAGACCAATTCTTCCTCTAACTCAGTGAATTTATTATTAATTTCAGAATCTATCCTTTATTGAGCTTTCCATAACCTTTCTTAATCATTATGCCAGTCCTGAACAAAATCAACTGTTTGGATGCTCTGATGAAGAGCAACTCCAGCTATAGCGGCTGCAGCAGTAATTGCAATTATACCAATAATAATAGATGTGATAAGTCCAATCATTCTTTTGGTCCTCTTTTTAAAAGTTTCAATTAGATGCTGTAGGAGATTCTTACCAGGGTTGGTCCATCTGAATAGATAACCAAATACCTGTACGGGCTCTCAAAATATAAATGCTTTCTTAAATATGATTAAAAGGAATGGTAGAGCTAAGACAAGAAAACAGAGTACAATTCAAGCAATTGATAGTCGAATTCTCTTGATGTCAGTATATAGTCCCTTTTAGAAGTAGATATGTAAGTCTAACACAAGCTCTAATGTAATGAGATTCATTACAAGTAAAAGTTAATGTAGTATCATTATTATTATCGATAGAAATGTTACTCTTCCAGGTGAATAAGGGTGAGAAATCTGAAGGTAGTTTTCAAACATGATGTTGTGTTGCTCCACCCGGGTTAGGCATAGGGGAGACATGCCTCTTCTATGCCAAACAATATGGTAATAGTTGTCTATGCTAGTGATAGCTTTGTTCTTATGATGCCAATGCATTTCACCAACTAACTATTTGCAGCTCATCTGTGGGGTCCCCAATGATGCTTCCATAGGAATTATTAACTAATGCCCAAGGTTTCTCCCCTCTGCACATTGTCCATTGCACCCATTTAGATAAATGAGTAGCAACAGGCACAGTGCAGATTGGAATGTCAGGTGGAGGAAGGGTAGTGTCAATGAGCTCATACACTTTCCAAATTGATGTCTGGAGGAGCAACATCAAATGCTAAGGTTTGAAAAAGCATATCTCTGAGTTCAGGCTGAGTGACAGTTTTATCTACTGAAATTTTCAATTGAGCTAAAAAGTCAGTGTAAGGTTCATTTCCAGATTGCATTACCTTAATGAAAGATTTAGAGATATCTCCAGGAGCCTGAACCTTTTCCTAGGCTTGAAGATAGCACAGCTTTGTTTGTACTACAGCTATATCATCATATAGAAATTGTCTTAGAATCCCGATCCACTGACCAGGCCCAGTGAGTTGTTCCAAAGTTATAGGAACATTTTTCTGCTGGTTTTGGTGACTCATTAGGTCATCCTCTTCTTTCCCACAAGTTTTAAATTGTAAATATTGTCCAGATTCAAGAATAGTTTTGTCAATCATGTCCCAAACATAAGGAATAAGTCACTGCTCTTGTGCAAGTCCCTGAAATACACCTCTAGAAGATGGGGCCTGCATGCCATAGTGTGTTACAGTCTGTTTTAAATCTTTTAGAGTCTTGAAAGTAATCATATGGTAATTAAAGTGTTGCTGCCCCCTTGAAGGTATTGCAGACTAGGAGGGATATCAGTAACTGTAACAGGAAAAAGCCCTAAAGTATCTTCAAAAGTAAAGTTACCTGTTTTGTGACTCTCTAGCAGAGCTTTCATAACAGAAGTTGTGGGAAAACTATCTACACAGCGGGGTGCTGAGGGCAACATTGGATGATATATGTTATTAATTTTAATTGTGAGACCATTCAACTGGTCTTCTGTTTGATCTGATTTGCCATATAGCTATTGAGTTATGTCCTCGTTTATTAGTATTTGTATCACATACTTCCTCTTCTGAGGAAGAAATAGAAGAATTCTCACAAGATTTGTGTTTACTATTTTTTGAAATTACATTCGATTTGTCGTCCTGTTTTTCATTAATGGGTAAAGGTGGCAATGGACGATAGGGCACAGGGTCTGTAGACTCATGTCCTCTCATATCCTTTTTTTTGTTTCTTATCCTTCTCTTCTTCCAATTGAGCCTTCTGTACTACAACATTACCTTCCTCATCAGTTTTAGATTATAAAGGTTGCAAGACTAAAGTAACTACATTATAGAGTGACCATGCCTGCAACAGTATTGTGTCCTCCAACTAATGAGCTGTACAAAGAGCCTTCACTACTTCTTTCCAAACTTTTATATTAAGAACAGTTCATCCTGTTAGTTGGAACCAATAACAATGCTTCTTAACATGTTTAAATAATTCTTCAAAATTTTTCTGTTTCACTTTCACTCCAGTTGACTGTAATAATGACTTTAAAAGCCAGAGATATTGTGACTCTATGGGCTGGGAATTACCCACTGCTTCCCCATAATCTCCCTCTTGTTATTTGCCAAAGGTTTCACTTATCTCAAGTGTCATTCCCCTTTGGTCAGCATCCTGCTGACTACGTCAATTGTTGGAGCCACAGGAAGGAAATAGCCAGGATGTGGATTGAGAGTACAAGCTACAAGAGATGACACTCACCAGAAGTGCAGGAGAGCCCAGAACAACTTTTGTAATGGCTATTTACTGAGGGGATACACAATAGGTGTCAAGAGTACTAAGTAATGGTGTGCAGGACCTATGTGCTTAAGGACCACACAAAAAGGAAACTTCATGCGTTTTCTCCACAATTTCCACAATAAAGTGCCATAAAATGTTTAAGGTTTAATACCTGCTTACTATTGAGTGACTGATCTTATCTTGTGCTCCTGGTTTGAAACAATCAATATTATTAAAATCATCATACTGATCAAAGCAAAGCAATCTACAGATTAAATGCAATAACTCACAATACCAGCATTATTTCTTATAGAATTTGAAAAAATACCCTAAAATTCATATAAAATCAGAAAAGAGTCCAAATAGTCAAAGCAGTCCTAAGCAAAAAGAACAAATCTGAAGACATTGCATTGCCTGACTTGAAATTATACAGCAACACCACAGTAACTAAAACATATGATACTGGTATAAAAATAGACATTTAGATCAATGGACTAGAGTAGAGAATCCGGAATAAAGCCACATATCTACAACCACCTGACCTTGGACAAAGCAGATAAAACTTACACTAGGAAAAGTAAAATTTATGAAATAAATGGTGCTGGGGCAACTGGAAAGCCATATGCAAAAGAATTAAAGTGGATCCTTATCTTTCATCATACACAAAAATCAATTCACAACAGATTAAAAACTTACATGTAATACCTAAAATTATAAATGTTCTAGGAGAAAAACTTTGTGAACATTAATGAAGGCAAGAAATCTGTAACTAAAATCCCAAAAGCAAAAGCAACAACACTGAAATAAACAAATGATTAAACTAACAAACAAATAAAAAAACTTGATTAAACTAAAAAGCTTCTTCACAGCAAATGAAGTAATCAACAGAATAGACATTCCACAAAATAGGAGAAAATATTATCAAACTATATATCCAACAAAGGACTAATATCCAGAATATTCGAGGAACTCAAATAATTCAGAAAGACAAAAATACTATTAAAAAGTGGGAAAAAATGAGAGTAACAGGAATTTTTCAAAAGGAGATATTCTTATGGTCACAAGCATATAAAAAATTCAATATCACTAATCATCAGAAAAATGCAAATTAAAATCACAATGAGATAGCACCTTACCCCTGTCAGAATAGTCATTATTAGAAAGTCAAAAAAATAGCTATTGGAATATATGTGGTGTAAAGAGAACACTGAAACACTGTTGGTGGGAATGTAAATTAGCACAACTTCAATGGAAGCAGTGTGAAGATTTCTCAAAGAAGTGAAAGTACATCTATTCAATCTAGCAATCCAATTACTGGGTATCTACTCAAAGGGAAATGAGTCATTATATCAAATAGGCACCTGCACTTGTATATTTATTGTAGCACAATTCAGAATATGAAAGATATGGAATCAACTTAAGCATCCACCAACTGATGACTGAATAAAGAAAATGTGATATATATTTTTTGTACATGCGCATACACAGGCATGTGCACTCATGCACGCTCACATACACACACGGAATACAAATCAGCTGTAAAAAGGAATGAAATAATGTCTTTGCAGTAACTTGGATAGAACTAGAGGATAGTATCCTAAACAAAGTACTTCAAATGGAATAGAAAATTAAATACCCTATGTTCTTGCTTACAAGTAAGAACTAAGCTATGAGCATACATAGTCATACAGAATTTAATAATAAACAGTGGAGACTGAAAAGGGGAGATTCTGAGAGGGGAGCGAAGAATGAAAAACTTGTTGAACATGATGTATGCTATTTATATGATGGGTAGACTACCAACCTAGATTTGATCACCATGAAATGTATCTATGTAACAAAACTCCATTTGTACCTCCATCTATCTATGAAATTAAAAAAATGATTCGTCAAAAACAATACTCCGTAAATGGTATTTTGTTATGGTCATCCAAGTAGACTAAAACACAATCTAGAGGGTGGCACTGGTTTCCAGAATCTACACGCTGTCATTTCCCATGCTTGATTTCCATAGATAGTATAATCTATCCTTTCCTACACTGTCCACACCAAATACTCATGATCTAACTACAGCAGACATGTCTTTATAAGCCCTATATTTAAAAGAGTCTCATCTTATTACACTCATTAGCATCTTAAGAAAACTTTATGTAATGATATTTAAATTGGTATTAAGTTGAACCCTCCAAAATATGTTTAAATGTCATATATCATTTGTATCATGAGTTCTTGTCTATGGGAAATTTTCACTTGTGATCATTTGTAAGTCAGATGGCTACTATTTTGGAAAGAAAGTCCAAAACAATATTTTATGTATTATATGACAGCTGAAGTGTAAAAGAAAAAAATCTAAATGTCTAGAGCAATGAAATTTTTTGAAAAATTAAGGAAATCATGCCAAACACCTTCACATATAAATTAAAGGTTTGATAGTTCAAAAAATCTTCAACTTTGTAATATCCTTATTCTAGAATTCAGAATAGTTTTTAACTGATACTAGTTTCTGATTTAACGTGATAGTATTTCCCCAAGTCATCTTTATTCTACATTCTTCTCTCTGTTCTAAATTCTAAGTTCCTGTTCTCTCTCATATTCAAGCTGATGTTATTTGTGTCAAACATTGCTCTTTTCCTGGGGATTTGTTTGCAGCTTATTCTGTTTCATCAATTCTCCATTCTAAATTTATGTTATATGAACTTAACCCTTAAGTCAAATTATTTAGCAATTGGAGACATTTTGTGGTAAGATTTAAATAGAAGTGGCAAATATTTTGAAATATTTAACAGTTTGAGCTTCTTAGTCATTTTTTCCAAATGTGTAAAACGAGCAAACATACTTAACAAACCAGTAACAGTAAAAAGTCAGTGTACTAAACAGAGACAATCAACAGCTGGTAGAAAATTGAATTGAACTTTGTCCAGAGACAATAGAAAAAGGAAATTAAAGGCTTCAAATTGCTTATAGCAAGCCAGAGTAAATCTGAATGCATTTGGGGGTCATTAAAACATCTTGAACAATTTTCCAAAGATATTTTTTGTTTCAAGATACCCAAAAGGAAGATTTTGCAGAGCACTACTTCCCTCTCATTGTATAATATTTCATAAGAAACTTAATCCATATGTTTCCAATTCATTTATACTTAAGTCATCATACAGTTCTTATGCAAGAGCTATTTGATTTCTAAGAAATCATTTGAGCCTTTTATAGAAGTCTGCTCATTTTCTTTGAAGCAAATTTTGCAAAATTGAAAATACTTGACTTGGTATTTAAACTGAGCTTTTAAGTTTTCATACAATCATAGAAGTTTAGATTTTAGTAGAGATATTAAATTTAATCTATCTCAGCATCCAGTCCAAAGTAGAATATCCCTTACTGTTTTGTGGCAGATAAAAATTTTGTTGCTTCCTGATCATGTGCAGTGATAGAAAATTCATTATTTTAGAAAAAAACTTATTCCATCAAGCCTAATTTTCTCCTTTCTCCTGTTAATAATAATTTGGCATTCATACTATAAGTCAAGTGTGTGTGTGCATTGTGACATTTCCTTCTAGAGTTATTCCCGATTAACTACTGCTACCTTATATTAATTTTGATAATTTGGCGATTCACCTGATGCAGAGAAGTTAGCTCAAGTTTGAAACACTAATTTGTCTTAGAAAAACTTCATTAAAATTGTTTTTAAGTATATAATACACACAGATATATATTTTGCATAAATATTTCCGATTCTAGATCACTTTTCATAAGAAAATATTACTTTCCCAATTCATGGAGGGGGGAACTTAATTGCTGAAAATTAATTAGTTTTAGTGAGGTCGAATGACTAGTTAATACCTTTTGTATACAAATCCAGGTCTTGAACTCAAAACTTTGGCTTTGATTTTTATGTTGAAGAGAGTCTCAGCTAAAATTCTCTCATAAGGGCTATGTCTCCATGGAGTATAAAAACCAAAGTAAGTTTTACAAACTCATATATGTTACTGCTTCAGAATTGTCTAATTATATATGAGGTTCAGTTACATAAAAGTACTATATTTTACATAAAAGTACTATATTTGTCAGCCAAAATATTTAATATCTGCAATTTTATATGTTTCATATAGATATACTTGCCTCTATGTTTGCATTAAATTATATAGTAGAACATATTTTGTAGAGCATACACAAGCTCAGGAGATGAACAAACTTGCTTGTATTAAAAAGTGGTTGCTTTAAAAATTAGAAGAGAAAAAATAACAGACATTTTTCTCTGTTTATGTACTCAACTGAGCAGATAATGAAAGTCAACTGCAAATTATATAGGTAATAATAGGCTTTGGAATTCTTCCTCCTCTGAATTTACTTTATTTATTGAAAGTCAACTATGTGACGAGAATCAGGTCCAGGCCTTGGGATATAAAGATGAATAAGTCACTGTCTCCTTTTCAAAGATTTTCAATTTTTCAGTAGATGTCATTCTCTGTCTTAATGTTTACATTGTGGTTCAAGTATTCAAATCCTGACTTCCTGCCTATATTTCTACTTTTGTTTTTTTGTTTAGCTCTTGCTTAATTCTCTTAATTCTTAGTTGACCCAGTGGTTTTCTAGTTGAAAATGCAATTTCTCTCAACTCCTTTTAAAAACATGTTTTTTAATATTTTTATTTGTTCTGTATTTTCATGACTGCATTGAAGTCTCTTTGATGGAAAGCATTCTTGTTACAAATTAGCCCTGAATTTCAGTATCAAAGTTACATGTATCTTATTGCTACCATTATCTGATCAATTATCAGAACTTCTTGTCCTAAAAGAGACAATATCATTTTCCAACCTTACAATGAAGTATCACACAAAATATCTAAGTGCTAGAGTATTCAAAGAGAAACAAGACATCATCTTAGTAGCTATAATTATTAAAATATTGATGTTTAACATAATTTGATCATAGTCCTTCACACAACATTTGTTGAATATTCACTCCCTTAGTAACAGAAAAACATTGCAATAGAAGTTTTGAGGCAATTGTATGTTGAAGAACCATTTTTAGGTCAAAGAATTGGACAATATGAAACACAAAAAGCAATCTACAATATAGTGATTAAAATATACTTATAGCTATAGATTTAATTGATTATTGAAATGAGCATTGTGATGAACACCAGGAATGGCTGAATTTGGAGGAAGAATAGGCTATCTCTTGGAAAATGTAGAAGTAGAAAATTTTGATCTGGTGAGTAAAAATTATAGTGTGGAAATAGAGAGACTTTCTAAGCAAGGAATATGGATTGAAATATTACCAGAGACTGACATCAAGCATGCCAACAGGAATTATGGAATCAAAACGGTAAAGCAGAAGGTGCTTTAGAGATTATCTCATACAAACATTATGAACTTACAGAGAGTTAAACAAAAGCTCTGATGTTTCCTGGGTACTATTTCAAAAAGCTAGGACTAGTCTCACGAGCCAAAACTCCAAATTCAATGTTTTTTTCCCCCATTTGTGTGATTTATATTAATTGGTTTAGGATATGTTAGAGGGAATGGGAGGGAACAAAAAGTAGACATTTAAAAAAATTCTCACTACAGTTTATTCATTGGTAAATTCAACGTTACTATACTAATTATATGATACATTGAATAGATATGTGAACTTCTTGAAATAGAAATCTATCCAGGGATGTGAAAGTAACATTACCTACTAGATAAAAAGTTTCTATTTAAAAGAAGAACACAAAATGAAATTGTACAACTAAATTCACAGTGTAATAAAGGAAAAATTTAGCTGGGACACCAAGTGTTTGTGGATCAGACAAGTTTAGGATCCAGGCAAGAAAAAATCTGAAGCAGGGTGGAGTGAGTACAAAGTTTGGCACTGATTATGTTATTGATCTTGGGTATTAAATTTGGATTGTGCATATAATATAGTCCTAAACCAAATCAAAGGCAGTCTTATTTGTGAAACTGTAATTACCATTCTTTTAAATTATGATATTAGGTTGCCAAAGCTCATTAAAAAAAACATATAGAAGGATCAATCCTCACTTGAAAGCTTTGGAAAAGACATTATAAGAACCTTCACAAGTAGTTTTTGACTTGGGGCAGGAACCTGGGCAAGTTCTCACAGGATCTTAGAGCTGATATGTGTTTTTACCCTTGTATGGATAAAGAAAGATAAAGTTAAGAAATATTACTTTAGCAATAAAGTCAGGTAGAGCCATCAGTTTCATGTAAACTGTTAATATTTCATAGAATTGGTTCTTTCTTCATGTCTCTCTTTTCTTACAACTTATCTATTTTCATCTTTAAAACTTACCTTTTAATAAAGTTAAACATGTGGCAAGTTATATAGAGACAATGTAAAAATTACAGAAGAAATTAAAGTATAAAGACTGTAGAGACCTACATTTCTCTAAAAGTTTCAAATACAAAATCTCTCAGGAATTTAGAATCCAATGAAAAATAAAAATGGAAAGGAAGAGAAGTTAAAGATGAAAAAATGACTTATCTTTAAAATAATCATATTTTATCAGTTAGCAGTAAAATTATTAGAAACCTAGAGATAAAATAGGTGGGAAATCCAACTTCTAAAAAGAAATGGGATGCTTTTGCTTTCTGGAGGAGTAACTGACGCCTAAACCTTTGTGAAAAGTCATTGGGCAGAGCTAGAACAAGCCGAAATTCTAGGGAACTTTTATTGTAACAAAGCTGCCACTTTTCCACTAAAATGTTAATGACACATTTTAACAACAACAACAATAATAGTGTTATTTGTTCTTATAGACACAGTACAGGTAGTTGCAACCAAAGTATATCTGATGCTTTCAGATAATTTTAAAAACAGGATGGTCATTTTAAAGTGGTATATTTTTATACATTCTGATTATTATAAGTAGTAGAGATTTGGCCAAGATTGGCGTAGCTACCAAGCATCTTTACACATGTTATGGCCTTAGATACTTTCAGCAGCCCTATGAGACAAGCAAGTATTAGGAAGATGAAGTTTCTCTTCCAAGCTCATGCAGGTGGTAAGTAGCAAAGCTGAAACTTGAACCCATGCTCCGTGTAAGCCGTTGCCCAGCTTTCTGAGTGTTGAACCAGAGCACGAGAATTAATCAGAGAGGCAAAGCATAAGAACTATCTTAAAATGGTTTATTATCAATGTTTGTATAATTCAATTGCTACAATGTTGATAGTAAAATTATTTAAAAGGGCATATTTTTACCAGACATACCATACACAAAAATAATGTTGATGTCACTGCCCCTTTTTTAAATTAAATCATAAATACATTGATATTAGAATGACACAAATCTAAATGCAAGTGCCTTTCTTACTATCTATGTGAGTTGCCATAGATCCTTGCCTATAAAGTAGAAATATTAATCAATAAAATAACTGAATTTTTTATGAAAATCTGAGAGTGACTTATCCAAGTGAGATAACTGATGCAAGGGGAGCTTTTTTTTCTTTCTTTTTTTTTTTTTTTTAGAGAAAGTTTAAAGCATTTCCAAAGAGAATTGGAAGTGGGTCCCTCTCCTGTCTTGGAGGAGAAAGGTGAGAAAAATGGGAAGGGGAGCTTATATATAGCCTGAGTTCTCACTCTAAACTCAGAGTGACTTCTGCCCCACACATTTCTCCAACAGTAGCAAAAATTCCAATATTATCTATTTTTTATGTATGTATTAATTATTTTCCTCATAACATATTAACATGAAATTATTTGGCATATCTATATAGTTCTTCTAGTTATTATGAGACAATCATTTTTTAAAAATGTTTTTCCAGACTCAAGACAGCCAAAGTGTGCTTTAATTCTGACTATACAGATTTTATCCAAATAAAAAAATACATGTACATGTGAATGATTATGGAAGCCACACTGTGTATCTTACTGTGCACATTTCTCAAATCTTAAAATGTGAGTCCAAATTTAATTACTCTTACATTTTTTTCTTCAGTCATTCAGCTAATGTGGCATTTTCTAGTATTTCTTCATCTAAGCAAGCAGCCTATCTTAGGAGATTTCCTTCACATATCACCATATAAGAAGTAACAGACTATGCCACACTGATTCTGTATAAATCGATAGAATATGCAACATCAGCACTTTGTTTATTCCCTTTATTCTTTCTCTTATATTTCTTCTGCCTTTTCAATATCTTTCTTTTCTAATTTAACCATTCCACCAACATCTCCCTTGCTCATTTCTGTGATTACCTCTGTAGTTTACTCCCTTTAGTCAAACCTAATGACTGTGATTCCGTCAAGAAAGGTGGATTACAAGTTTAGTTGATGTGTTTTCCTAACACATGTTTGAAACATTTTCCCTCCAACTCAAAACATGGAAAATTAACTGTAAGACTAACTTTAGGATTCTTCTGCAAAATATAAAATCCTCTTGTTCCCATTATAAGAGTTTGTTTGTAAAGCCCTCTTATGCAACTGACACCATGTGGGAAGAAAAAGAGGATTAAGAATATTATAATAGGCACAAAAATAGGGCCAGTTTTCACATTACACAGCTAAATTGGAAAGGAAGGAAATAAAGACATCAGTGGATAAAATTAATGTAATTGGAGAATACTGTAGTCAAAGCAGTTTGTTTGCTCTAATCTTATACATGATATAAAAAATGTTGTTGCAAATGGACCCCAGCTGCAAGTAATCACAGTTAGAGGCTATGTGGAATCAACAGTGATGATCTGGTTGAAAAACAAATGGCCATGCAGCTTTTCTTGGAAGAAAACAGACAGTACCATGATTAATTCATGAGAAACGTGTTACACCTCTGAAAACTAATTCCTATACCAATGATTCATGTATCATTTAAATGATAAAAAAAATGCCTATAGCTTCAAAATTCTTTTATTTGTCTTTAAAAAGCACGGATACCAACCTCACATGTGTGGTCAACCCACATCAGAAGAGTCATTTAGCAAAGTGGCGTGACTTAATAATCTTATATAGTATATTTTCAAACATTGATTATTTTCCGCCAAACTTTAGAAAGGATCATTATCCTCATCATTAATTCACACATGCAGAATTCAAGAGGAGAATGAGTCTTACAGTGTCTTCCTATTGCTTTGGAGTACAGGAACATTATATTTATTAAGAACCCATTAGGTTAAATAGCCAGGCTTTGTGGGGGAGGCTGAGGCAAGAGAATTGCTTAAGCCCAGGAGTTGGAGGTTGCTGTCAGCTGTGACGCCATGGCACTCTACCCAGGGCAATAGCTTGAGGCTCTGTCTCAAAAAATAGAAAAAAAAAAAGAACTGATTAGGTTTGATTACAAATATCTCATAAGTCAATGATGAGGTGTTATTCTATTAACACCATGTCTTTCTAGAAAATTTTTTTCAAAGAGCAGAGGGTATATGCCTAATAATAACTGGGTACTCATTAATCCCTTAGCAAATGATTTTCTCTCTGTTGGAAGGCAAAGGCATACTTCTTCATTACAGGACAAGCAACAGTCAGCTTCCCAGGTTACCAATTTTATTCAGAGGTTTGAAGGGTAATTTTAGCAAACTCAATAGTAATTTATTTTTTGATTTTTTTTATTATCTTTATCATTAAATCAGAATTGTGTACAATAGTGCAATCAAGGGGTACAATGTGCTGGTTTCATATACAATCTTAACTATTTTCATCAAACTGATTAACATAGCCTTCCTGGCATTTTCTCAGTTATTATATGAAGACGTGTATTCTGCATTTAGCAAGGTTCGCCTGTACACTTCTAAGATGCACCCTAGGTGTAGCCCCACCAATTACCCTCCCTCCCAACCCCAAACTCTCCTCTCCCCTCCCTACCCTTGCCCCTTTCCCTATATTCTTGTGTTATAGTTGGGTTATACCCTTCATACAACAACTATAAATTAGCTTCATAGTAGGGCTGAGTACATTGGATACTTTTTCTTCGATTCTTGAGATACTTTGCTAAGAAGAATATGTTCCAGCTCCATCCATGTAAACATGAAAGAGGTAAAGTCTCCATCTTTCTTAAAGACTGCAT
>CAUYON010090574.1:0-33083 GCA_963573935.1 Arctocebus calabarensis
TGTAGTCCCAGCTACTAGGGAGGCTGAGGCAAGAGAATCGCTTAAGCCCAAGAGCTGGAGGTTGCTGTGAGCAGTGTGACGCCACGGCACTCTGCCCAGGGCGATAAAGTGAGACTCTGTCTCTACAAAAAAAAAAAAAAAGAAAAAGAAAGTCAAAGCCACACACGTAAAATCCTTACCATAGAACCAGCCACATACCCAGTAAGCCGGTTATTGAAGCCCCCTTTTTTGTTTGTCTGTCTGTACAAATACAGAATTAAAATTTCTAACTTTTCTGAATTTCGTTCTTCCAGCTCGCCATACACTATGCTATGCTTAGGAAAGATATGATGAAGTGCCCAACGTTTGTACCTGCTTGATGACTGATATGAGTTGAATCTTTAAATAATTTCTGTTGAACTCATTTGAATGAATTCCCATAACCTCTTCACATCCTTTTGTCTCCTTACTGTGTGTTTTTTGGAAACACTTTTGTCCCCTGTTGGTGGTCCTTTGTCATGAGGAACTATCCTTAGACTTTTTGAAATTCTATATTAGATATAGATAATAATTTTTCTACATGATTTTTCTTTAATTTTAGTTTATTTGAGTAAACATTATGGGAGTGGTAGAAGTAGAAAAGATCAAACAAAATAGAAAAAGATTTCTCTAATGGTCTACTTTTATCTAATAATGGTAAAGATAATAATCAATAAGAAAGCCTTGGCTTGGCTTTTCTCCTTTTATCTAGAGAACTCTTTTCTTGGTATAGTATTATATACTATGGGTCTTAGTAATTGAGAGAATAAATGAAACATCCCCGGTTGAGAGAAAGCAGTGAAGTATCTTAGGTCGAGAGAAAGCAAATCAGTCAGCAAATGTTTTCTGTTCAATTGCAACCCCCTTTGCCATCTGAGCCAGACTCTAGGACCTGCTGCAGACCAACTACACTTAAGCCTCTGTTCTAGTTTTCACATTTATAAATAAGGAGATTGAAGTGTGATCTCCAGGAGTTACGTTAAGCCCTTGAACATTCTGTAATCTACGACTTTAAGTAATGTTGCTATAACTAGAATCCATTGCCATCCTTCTAGATTTAATATCGCCCCTTCTATATTGCTATTTAACGTGTTTGCCATCTGCACTTACGAAACTCTCGTGCCTTTTGCAGCATACCCACCATGTATCTAAAGCCCACAATGTCTGAACACGTGGGGTAATTGTGGAGGGAGAACCAAGGTGAAGGACGGCGTTCACAGGGAGAGCCCCTAAGCCTGGAAAATGATGAATGGACACGAAAACTCAGGCAAAAATTTGGCATGGTGAGGTTAATCAGTACAAAACAAAACAAGTGACTGGGTTAGCTCCTGATGGCACAAATAACAAATTAAAGTTTCTAAATTCTGTAATATCATCTCTTCACTCTTTTAAATTTTAAAATGCCCTTTGAAATGATAGAAAACACAAGTAACAAAGGTTTCAGTGTTCACAGAGCCCAGCTTTGGTGGGCCCTCTAGAGAGCTGGAACCAACATGGTGGAAGTGGATGGAGGGAAGAGAGAAGGTAGAAATGGAGACTCTTCTGAAATTAAATTAATTGGGCTGTAGTAGCAAGTTGGTCAAATACATTATCTATATCACAAAGAAAAATCTTACGCATTCCTTGACCATTTTTGTGAGAGAAGTCCTTTGTGCTAACTTGGGAAACACTGCTAGAAGGAATAAAATTTAAACAAATAATACAGGAATAAAGTAGGAAGGGCTGCCCACGAGTGAGATGTGAGTTCCTGCACGTGTGCGTGATGGGGCAAACAACTGCAGGCGCCCATATTTTAGTTGCTTGCGTGTCAGGTCCTGGGCTTAAGACTTTGCTTCCATTTATACCTTTTAGTCCTTGAGAAACTCTCTGCGTGGTGGGTGCTTTGGGGGCCCTTCTTCATGGTCCGCAGTGCATTTTGTCACTAACTGGTAGTTAGCAGCAGAAAGCCCTGGTTTAAGTTTGCACTGTCATTGCATCGATGCTGTGTTGTCCAAATGGGCTCCTGATCCACGACCAAAGTTCCCTCCAGACCCTGCGACCCCGGAGCAATCGGGCGGCGCCCTGCTGGACACGGGCGTTGGGGAGGAGCCGGCACTGCCGCCTGCCATCCAGGAAACTGACGAGCTCACAGCCCCGCTGCCCCCTCGCGCTGGGGAGAGCGCGGCTCCTCTTCCAGCCACGGACTGAGATGTCTGTCTACTGTTTCCTCTAACGTGAGCGCTGCTGGTGATGCACGTCGCAAATGGAAGTAATACCATTTGAAAGAGTCCTGCTGGAAGCCCGGGAGCAATCTAACTTTCCTCTGAGTGCAGGAGGCTGAAGGGGGTGCCTGGCTCAGCTGAGCTGAAGTGTGGAAAACAGAGCGAGTCACAGGTCCGTGGCTGCGGGCTGCGCTGGGGAGTTTCACTTACTGCCTTCAAATAAATGACACCGGAGTGTCACAGGACTTCTGATATTCTGATTACAAGTCTTGTTAAATGTTGGAAGTGGCTGAAACAGTGGATTCCTTTATTTTTGAGGGGCTTCTAATGTTCCCCCCAAACACACACACACCTCTTAGAGCTACGGATGGTGGTTGCTGTACGTACAAGAATACCCTGTACATACATTTCTGCTGATGATTTCAAAGTACTAGGACAAGAACTAAGGTTTTCTTTCTATTGTTTCAAAAGCCACAGTCTACAATTTCTTTTTTTAATGAGTATACCCTATCATTTTGTTTAACAGCTATATTAGGGTATAATTGACAAGTAAAAAATGCATATATTTGCAGTATCTAATCCTATTTCGATATCTATATATTGTGAAATGATTACATCAGACAAATGAATGCATCCGTCGTCTCACACAGTGGTCTGTTGTTTTTTCATCTGTGTGGTGGGAACATTTCCGATCTTCTTCCCTAGCAGTGTTCAAATATGCAACACATCATTATTAACTTCAATCTCCATACTGTACAATAGATTCCCAGAACTTATTCATCCTCTCTCACTGAAACTTTGTACCCTTTGACCAATATTTCCCCATTCCCACCCCATCTCTCACCAGTCCCTGGAAACCAACTTTCCACTCTCTGATTATATGAGCTCAGCATTTTTAGTTTCCACAGATGAGTGAGATCATTTGGTTATTTATCTTTCTGTGCTTGGCTTACCTTTCTTATTAGTGAACAAACTAAGCTTTAGTGCCACTAAATAACTTTTATAACTCTTTTATAATAAATTGGGCAGTAAGTATCCGATGGTGGGCATTGAAATTCAGACATTTCTCTGTCTGCATTTGAAATCTAAAATCTTATTACTCAGCACATTGTCTTTTCACAGCCTCAGTTATGATGTGAGTCAGATTGTTTGCTGGATATAGTGAGAAATAAGGGTATTTTTTAGTATCATTAGTTTATTCAGCACATCTTTACTTAGAATTGTCTTCTAACACAACTGTTAAGCTGCCCTGAGTGGTCTGTATAGTCTCATTCAATCTCGTGGCCACACCATGTCATAGGAGCTACTATCTTCCACGTTTGCAGAATGAGGAAACTGAATATTAGAAAAACAAGTAACTTGCCCACAATGTTAGGACCATGAAAAAAAATCCTTTCTTTATTTCATTAAGACATTTAACATTTCATTAGTTAGGCAAAAAATGCAAAAACTTTAGCCACACCTCAATGGAATTTTATATGAAATATCCTGTACACTGGTGGATAATCTAATCTAGATAATATGATGAACATAAGACATCAGACTATGACCCCCAACTTTTATAAAGTGTGTATCCAGTAGGAGGATAAAATATATACCCAATAAATGAGTGTGCAAACTAGAATGTGATATGAGATGAACTCTGAGGTCTTCCTTCTAAAGTTAAAATTCCAGAACTTTTAACTAGGATGTTAAGGAAACTTCATTAAGGGTACAGGATACAAGTAGAAACTTGAAGGACCTTTACTATGAGAGATAGGAAAGTAGAAGATTCCAGGACAAAGGACAGGGAAGTAGAAAAATTGAACATTTAAGGAAAGTATGGCTTAGGTAAAAAATGTTCCTGAAAGGGTTTAGTAAAAAGCAAATAATAATAGCATTGGGGGGACAAGGAAATTGATAACATGAAAAATAAGCCAATGTACTTGTAGGAATTAATGTTCATCGTGGTTTTAGGAAGATTTCTTTGGCAGGCTTGAGTAAGATGGGTTAGGATAGAAACTTGGGAGAGTTTCTACATGCAAAGAAACCAGCCAGGGAGCTATTGTTATTGTACAGCAAGTAGCCAGCATAGAGTGGAGGGCGTAGGAATGGAAAACAAAATTTAGACATGTGATACCTGTAGGGGCAAGATCAAACTATACTGAGCATGATATTGGAGTCAAAGATATAGTTTCTTACCTAGTGCTTAAACCCTACTTGTGCCAGACTTATGGTCTTAGACAAGCTGGTGAACCTCCCTGAGGCTCCATGGAGCAATAGGGTTGAGGGTTGGGCCATATCAGTCAATGAGTGTCACTCTAAGGACTCTAGAGTGTGGCAGAGCAGTCAGGTGAGACTAACAGCTAAATAACTGAAGATGCCACCCTACCAGCCATTGGTTTAAAAAGTTGATAAAAATAGTAACAGTTATTTACCAAGTGTCAAATGAGGATTGTATAGATGTCTCAAAGGTGTGAGTTCTCAGAGGATATGAATACTCATAGGGGACTATGGGTAACACTTAACTGGGTAGACAGGGAAAAATAAAATAGGCATTTCAGAGGAGGGTGCCAATGTGAGTCAGGTTTGGAGACAACGCTCATTTGCATTTCAAAGAACATGGAAACCTCCTTAACAGATTGAATAGATAAAGCTCCAAAGGGAAGTTGGGGCCCTATTCTAGAGGCCTTTGGATTTGTAGGTTTAGCAAATGAAAATACAAAGATACCCATTTAAGTTTGAATTTCAGATAAATAACAAGTAATATCCCAGTATATCCCAAGCAAAATGATCCATTATTCTTCGGAAATTCAAATTTAACTGAGCATCTTATATTGTTATCTGGCAACTTTATGCTGAATGTCATGGAAAAGCTATTGGACTTGATTAATTTTCAGTGAGAACCATTTGAATGGTATCTAAGCAGTGAAGTGACATGATGAAATAATTTTCAGGATAATATATTTGGTATACAGGATAGAGGAGGAGAGACCCCTAATGATATACTGCACAACTTTGATAGTCTAGTGATAACACAGATGAGAGCTGATGAGAATGCTCCTTCCTCCTATCTCCCCCAAAGTGTGCCCTTATGCTGCCCAGTCAACCAGTTGTTCCTCATTACGCCACCTACACCTTCTGCAGAACACTTGGTGACCTAAGCAAGAGACTCTTGAACCCAGCATTTTCCATGTCTTGAGGTTAAAATTTCTCCCTAATATGATTCCTTTCATTCTTTTTTTAAATCTTTGGCAATTAGCAGAATGTTGTTAACATCCCAGTTAAAGGTTAAGTGAAATCGTCACTTCTTGGAGATAAAAATAGTTGTCTATTTTCTTTATAAACAAAGGCATAGAACTTGTAAACTGCAAACTTTCCCAGTCTCCTTTTCTGCTTGAACTTCTCAGTGTATCTCTTCAGAAGGTTCCATAAGGAGTCCACGGGGTCCACCACCTAAGTTAGGGTGGCCATTTAGAGGGGTGGGGATCTAGTTGGGTTCCACTCTGCTGTTGTGTGGCTAAGATCAAAGAGTAAAGTTACTCAGTCTCCCCCCTTTGTCCCTTTTCTGCACCTCCAAGGGGTGGCGTGAATGTGAGAAGCTGGAGGAGGTGGGACCTGCGGCATGAGAAGTGTAGCAGAGGGACCACAGTGACAATGTTTCCTCGGCCTTGCTTGAGGAAGAGCCAACATCATACGTGAGAAAACAGTGCCAAAGAGCAGGTGCAGAGCGTAGGGATGCTCGCTGAAGACCTAGACTGAGCCGTAATCTGAATGTGTCCCTTCACAGCTCCATGTAGAAACTCAATCCCCACTGTGTATGCCTTTGGGGTCGTGATTGAGTCATGATGGTTCCACCCTCATGCGTAGATTAGAGGGTTGCAGAGAACTAGTTCAGGCTCTTTTGCCCTTCCACTTTCTACCATGTGGGGACACAGTATTTGTCCCCTCTGGGGGACCCAGTAGCAATATCTCATCTTGGAAGCAGAGAAGGAGGCCCTCACCAGTAACTGAGCACACCAGGGCCTTGATATGGGACTTCCCATTCTATGGGAACTATGAGAAATAAATGTCTGTTCTTTACAAATTATAAAATCTCAGATATTTTGTTGTACAGCTCAGATGGGCTAAGATAAGCTGTGGGAGTCAGAGTTCACAAAGGAGAGGCAAGAGATGGGAGTGGTTCAGAAGCTCAGCTTGCCTGAGGCCGTGCAGAGCACTCGGTTGGGGGATGGGAATGGCTGACATCTAGCTCAGGTTCCCTCTGCCAAGAAGTCTGTGTCAAAAAGTTGGAGGGGGGTGGTGACGCCTGTGGCTCAACAGAGCAGGGCACTGGCCCAATATGCCGGAGGTGGTAGGTTCAAATCCAGACCTGGTCAAAAACTGCAAAAGAAAAGGTGGAGGGGGTGGTATTTTATTAGTTTAAGGTGCCCTGTAGGCCAGCAGTGGGATTGGACAAGGTAGAGTGCGAATCCTGGCCTGCAATTGGACCCGATGTTCTGATACTCGACATCCTGAGCTGGAGCCGCTTCCCCTATGAATGGTATAATAATAACGTCCACTTAGACTCATTTGGAGGGTTAATAGGATTAGTGAGCTAAAATATACAAAAATTTGATCACAATCACTGACACATAGCCACAAATAAATACTAACCACTACCACAAAAACTCTAAAGCCAGCAAAACATGTTGTTTGTGTAGAGCCATTTGGAAGTCATATAAAAGGTCTTGGATGGCAGAGTTTACTTTATAAAGATCAAGGGTTGGCAAACTTTTACTGTAAAGAAGCAACTAGGAAATATTAAATGCTTCGTGGGCCATAATGTGTCTGTTACATATTCCATCATTTTAACCAACACTTTAAAATGGAAAGAACAGCCACTTTTTTATTGTGGTCAGTTAAAAAAAAAAACAGGCCAAAGACTAGATTTGCTTCATAGATTATTGTTTTCTCACTCTTGCTAACAATAAAGAACCTAAAGAGAATAATGGTATGTGTTTTTGAAAATTCGGGTTATTGGCTTGGCACCTAAAGCTCAATGGTTAGGGTGCCGGCCACATACACTGGGGCTGGTGGGTTCAAACCTGGCTTGGGCCTGCTAAACAACACTTGGGCGTGTTGACAACTACAACAAAAAAATAGCTGGGTGTTGTGGTGAGCGCCTATACTGCTAGCTAATTGGGAGGCTGACGCAAGAAAATCACTTAAGTCCAAAGAGTTGGAGGCTGCTGTGAGCTGTGATGCCTCATCATTCTACTGAGGGCGACACAGTGAAACTCTTTCTCAAAAAAAAAAGAAAGAAAGAAAAGAAAAGAAAATTTGAGTTATTTGATTATTGCATGGAGCCAGGCAACAAATAAATAGAACTCACTACTTTTGTACCCTGAGACCTTAGACTTCTGGTTGATGGGAGTCTAGACTCTAAGTTGTCTGGTGCAAAATTAGATGCCCAGGCCCAGCACAATACTCTCTGTGGGCTATATGCTCAATAAATCATTTTGAGGAAAAAGATTGAAATTATTTCAAGTCCTTTGAGCTAGATTTCTTCATCAGCAAAACGTAGAGAAGAATTTTGTCAGGAATAAAGGAAATACTGTATCAAGTGGATTTACTATAGTGCCAGTCCCATAGTGACGATAATATCATCCTCATTGTGTTTCTAAGTCATCTTTGTGAAAATGTGCTTAAGTATCACTTCAAATTGTCGTATCAATAGTTAGTATTTGATGGAAAGGAGAAATCAGAAGTTCTAAGGATAGGCTGACAAAAAGTGGGGAAGCACGAGCCTAGTCCATCGGGGGGGCTACAGTTTTCTTAGAATGATGGTAATTTATTCCTCTTCAAACCAAACAATGAGACCTTCAGAAAAAGTCCTGGCTTTCTACCTCTGAGGCTGACTGCAAACAAGTATGAGCGAGCATCTGTGACCTTTGTCCTCTTCCAACTTCCCAGGCATAAAGTGATAGATGCTCCTTGGGGAAAGGTACTCTGACAACTCAGGTGGGTATCATTAGCTGCGGATGGATAAGGATGAAGATTTCTAATAAAATAGAGACTTCATTAAGGAATGGGATCCAGGTAGACATCCTGTGAGTCATGTTGTAGAATATTTCTTCAATATACTTCTTCTAAAAAATACCATATTTTGCCATGTATAATGCACATTATTTCACCCAAATTTTTAAGGAAACAATAAAGATGCATGTTATATGTGGGTAGTACTAATTCCCATCAATATAAATGTTTTTAATTCTTTTGTGTATTCTTATGCTTTGAAAGTGTAGCTCTAAGTTGAAAAATAAGTGCTAAAATCCCTTTATAGAAAACAAGTACCTAAATAGACACAAATAAAAATTTGAATTAAAAATTAAAACAAAGGATTTTTTTTCCTGAAAGGTTGAGCCGAAAATGTGGGTACATGTTATACATGTGAGCACATTATACATGGCTAAACAATAAGTGGAGATTACAAAGCAATAATATTTGGCAAACAGCTTACACTTTGAGGAAGGAAACTTTTCGCATATTGCAGGATGTGCTACATTGCAGGATAATGGGAAATTTCCAAATAAGAGGCAGTGCTCACAGTCTAAACCTGTCGGTCCACATCTTAACTTAATGGCAAAATTAGACAATTCAACCTAATATAGCAGGTGGCAGAGATTTTTTTGCAAATTGCTTCCAGATGAATATCCATAAATCTACTATGATACCTTAAGGCACCAAATCTCATAGATAAATGAAAACCAAATTTGAAAACATGTGTATAGTTGGGAAGGCGGATTTCAGATAATTGAGACATATTTATCCTCTATTTTTAAATCGAGGTTCAGAATTTAGCTAGAATTACAAGTCTCATCAGATACTTTGAACTTGATGCAGTTTTAAATAGGTTCATCTGAACAAAGTGCAGACCATCATTCATTTCCCAGGTTCAACCAGTCAGCCCCCTGGATTGACTGCTGATGTCTTGATTGGTATGATTTCCCCTTGTCTCATTTCTCTGATGTTGGTAATTAAAAGTTGTCTGGTTTTGTTCTCATTTAATGATAAGTGAAAGGCTAATGTCTGCAAGACTTTTCCCATTCACTTGATGTTTGCAACAGTTGAGAACGTTGGGCTCACCATGAATTTTAAGCTGAAGGTCTTGGTAAATATCAGTACAGATAGCGTATTGGTCTCATGCACCTGGGAGCTGACTCAATCTCAAAGCCAATCGGAGAACAGCCTCTAATGGAAACGGATAAATTGGCATGGAAGACCTTCTCCTCTCATCCCAGTTTTGAAAAACAGAACCTTTTGTGATAGTTAGAATAAACTATCAATTGCACTTTCCACAGGTCTCTGGGACTAGCGCACATGCCTAATTTTACACTGAAAAGAGAAACATATCGATGAAGCAGGAGACGAAAATGATAGTTAGGCTCTCTCTAGTCTCAGTCTGTTTTGTTCTGGTGCTCGGAGCTTTCCCTTCATTATGGTTTTAATCATCTCGATCAGCATTATAATAATCACAAAATGTCAGCCTAAGAAAACGATCATCTCATCGTCATTATGTTTCAATGTCACCTTTGTCAACTTGTGCTTAGCTATCACTTCAAATTACTGTATTGGTGCTGTAATTAGATATAATTTGTGATATGACCAGCATTCACAGGTGAGTAGCTTTAAAAAAAAACTCACACCAACCATAATAGTTTATTATTATAGATCTTTTCTTCCAGAACCAAGTATTTTTTATGTGTGCTTTCATGTGAGAAAATATTTCAAATAAAAATGTAACATTTTAAGAATAAATGACTTAATATTTATGACTTGAATATTATAGCTTGTGTGTGAGTTTAAAGCACTGAAATCTCTATCCCATTCTCTATAATTTTTTTCTAAGATGGCATATAGAGGTTTTTAAGGATTGTCCTCATGCATGCAATTAATGAAATTCAAATGTCTCTTTTTTGCTAGTCAAATGGCTTATTGAAATTGACCATTCTGTAATGATTTCTACTCATTCACTGCACAGAAGCATAGGTTTAAAATATTTTCCATTCTGTTAAGTTTTCTTTTAAATCAAGGTAAGATTAAGGTCTGAGAGAAGAAGAAAAGTGATGCCAAGGAGAAAAGTTTTTACCTTCTCTTTTTACTCTGGAAGAAGACACCTGGGTTAAAAAGTTGGACCAGTTGCTCAAGCATAAAAGTGATTTATGAAATATGACATCTCTTTAACATTGAGGGAAAAAAATGTTTTCCTTCATTGAGTGCTTTCTTCCATATGCAAAATATTGACACATCCCTATTATATCAAACAAAAGCCTTCATTCACAGAGATAATTTTATAGAGCAGCTGGTATCATGTGATCTTATTAATATTTATGAAATATGATAATAATATGGAAAAAGGGGAACTGGAATACAGCCCTATCTTTCTCTAGACCCTATTCATTTCAGCTTCAAAATGTTTTTTCATTTCACACATCAGACGCTAATTAGCAAATATCTAATTAGTGTTAGAAGATTAATCGCTCATGGGAGTTGTTGAGGCTTTGGGCTTTCATGCATGCAAAAACAGTGCCACTTTAGGTGCATTTGTTAAGGTACAGTAACTTTAAGTGATACAACTTTTCTTTTTCTTTAAAAAAAAATACTTAAATTGCAGCAATGGAGTAAATTTCGGCTCAAGTAAAAAGACAGCAAGGAACACACAGTAGAAAAGATAAAAATGACAGACACCATTGAGAACCGTGTATTCAATCAAATCACCAAATGTTAGGTAAGGACCCTCTCTGTTTTAGGCACTGTAGGAGACTCTGATGGGATTTAGAGAATCCTTAAATGCAGCCCCTTTCAGTTACTTACAGAATTGAGGCAGGGTCTTGAAACCAAGGGATTCCAGGACAAATTTGGTCAGACATGTGTGTGTTTTTATACAGCTGTAATCTTAGAACAATTTTTACATTTTTACATGATATGGTGAAAACATGAACAAAGAGTGATATTTCATGACATATGAAAATGAAATGAAATTCAAATTACAGTATCCATAAAAAAAAAAAGTTTAACTGGCACATAGCCATGCTCCTTCGTTTATGTTCTGTCTGGGGCTGCTTTCACACTGTGATGGCAGAGTTGAGGAGTTGTAACACAGACCATATGGCCCACAGCGCCTAAAATATTTATTCTCTGGCCCTTTAAAGGAAAGTGTGCCCACCCCTGAATTAAAACTAAGTATCTTGGGGCAGCTCCTGTGGCTCAAGGAGTACAGTGCAGGGCCCATATACAGAGGTGTTGGGTTCAAACCCAGCCCTGGCCAAAAACTGCAAAAAAAAAAAAAAAAAAATTAAGTATCTTGATATGACAGCTTTCTGGGAAGTCAAGTAGACCAATATCAGGACCATCGTTTGTTACCTGTGTGCCTTTGGTGAGAGACTTGTAATGTGTAAGCCTCCATTTGTAATATGGCAATTGTGAATCTTTTTGCAGATAATGAAAACTGAGTCTTTAAAGAATTAAATGGGGGTTGGCACCTGTAGCTCAGCAGCTATGGCGCCAGCCATATACTCTGGAGCTGGCAAGTTCAAATCCAACCCAGAACTGCCAAAAAACAGTGACAACTACAACCTCAAAATAGCTGGGCCTTGTGGCAGGCACCTGTATTCCCAGCTACTTGGGAGGCTGAGGCAAGAGAATCAATCCCAAGAGTTTGAAGTTGCTGTTAGCTGTGATGCCAAGGGCTACGTAGTGAGACTCTGTCTCAAAAAAAAAAAAAAAAGAATTAAATGGAATTGCTTACATTAAGCACCTTGTCTGGTGTCTGACTCATAGCAGTAAAAGTTGCTGCCCTGGTCACCATCGTTTTTTAGGTACATAATAAAGTTAGGTTTCTTTGTGAATTCACCTCTCCCTCTCCTAAGCAGGGTTCCTAAGTGGCAGGTCTGAGTGGCCCAGAATCGGACCCAGAGCCACCCATTGCCTGATAAGGTGGAAAACTGGGTAGACACGCAGCTAAAAATGATCTTTCTGGAGATTTGTGCTTCAGATATTGTAGGACTTTGTCCCCATCTTGTCCTCATTTGCCCTTTAGCATCAATTCCGTCTTCTAATAAAACCTGAAAGAAAGAAGCAACCAGAAAACATTGATTGTTAATGTGAGTTCCAATGATGTTGTTCTTATTTTGTTACTCATAAAAATCTCTGTTTATGCCAAATTCCTATTTACAATTCATAACTGTCAGATCTTTCATTTAAGTACACACATATTAAACTTATTGACTGTGTCCTACAGAGTTAATGATGGGTGACTCATTAAATGCCACAGGGAGCCTGTCTTTTATAAGTAAAATTTGTTGTTTTTATAAAATTTTATTTTAGATGGTAAGGTATTTGGGGGTGAGAGGAATTTGGGGTCAGTTGAAAACTTTAAAAATTATTCTCCAAGCTGAAAATTTTCCCTGTTTCAGAGCAAGGAGAATCTTCATTGTCACACACACACTGAGGCCCATACACAGAGCTGTCAGATTTCAGTGATGTAAATAGTAGGATCGGCTTCTAGAATCAATATATCTGCATGAAATTTGGTCATAATTCAAATTGTTTCATATGTTCTTGAGAAACAAGACTGCAGACTACTAAAGGGTTTTAAAGTGAGGTTTAAGCTAAAGATATAATGGCTTCCGTTTAATCTCTCTGATGGCTGCAAGCAACATTAATACATTTTATCTGAAACAATGTGCATTAGGAAAATATTTTGAAATTATATTGATTTTACATGACAGATACATAAGTCAATAATTTGAGGAATAGAATCACAGTGACAGGGAGCATATAATCACATACCCTGAGATATAAATCAGAATGGCTTTAGGCCATTGTCATAGTTGGGGCCAAACAGGAAAAGATGGTGTCTAAAATGTCCACCTAGTCAATGGTTAATCTATGTTCTCTGCATTCCTACTCAGTCTGGGAGAGAACTGGGCAGTGGGGAAGTTGTACTCAGGAAAGAGGTGGGGCAAATGTTGTCAGAGCAGGTGGAGGGAACTGTGGCCTGTGACTGGGCAGGCCAGAAGCCCTTGAGCACTTTCATTAGAATGTTTCTCCAGCATCTTCCAAAGCCAAAAAGAGAAGGCAGAAGGAGAGTGATTATAACTAATAACTACAAATAGAGGGACTCAGTCCCAAAGAAGGTTCTTCATGTTGAAGAGAAGGTGTTGCCAACTAAGCAGATGGTTGAACACATATTTTTCAAGAGCCTCTCTACATGTGAACTTCATGGAAACTTATAAACATGGTCTGGCCCCCAGGAGCTTACTATCAGTTCCTTCCTTGCTGGGTGCGTGTTTGTACTGAATCAGAATCACCAGGAATGGGGGTGTTATTAAAATAATAGATTACTCAGTTATCTCCCTGTCTGCTCCCATCTGAAATTCTGAGGGATAAAGCCCAGGAATCTGAATGTGAGTGAACTTCTCAAGTTATTCTTAATAAAGATTTCAGAAAACTATCCCTGAGTCATCACTAAATATGAGAAACACCCTTGGTTGTTTTTTTTTGCATAGGTTTTCAGTTGTCTTTACCTGTTCCTATATACATAAAGCCATCTCTCATAAAGTTTTTGTTTTTGTTTTTCCCCAAACAAGAACTGCACTTTTGCCTACAGTTCCATTTACTGGTTTCTTTCCATCAATCTCAAAGGGTTTTTAGAGTGAAAATTTAAAAGATTCTATTAGACCACTAATGAATTAGGAGTCAGCCGTGCAAATTGACCTGAACTACTTGGTGTCACACTTATTTCTTGCTGTGGACCAAACCACCCCCAAACTCGGGAGCTTGTGGGTCAACTGAGCAGATCTGCTGACTCTCCTGGGATCAATCACATGACTATACTCATCTTTCAGCTTCAGTGGAGGCCAGTTAGTCTAGAGCTGTGGTTCTCAAAGTGCAGTCACCAGGCCAGCACCATCAGCCTCCCCAGGGAAATTGTGAAAAATTCAAGTTCCCAGATGCCATCCCAGGACTACTGAACCAAAAACTTTAGAGTTGAGGCTCAGCAATCTGCTGTAGTAAGGCCTCCAGGGGATATCAGTGCTCACTCAAGCTTAAGAACTACAGTTTAGGGAGTATCAGATAGGAGGGCTCCTCTCTGCTCCAACCCTGATCTTCCTCAAATGGTGCTACCACATGCCAGTGGGGTGAAACAGAAGATGAGAGACTTTTTGAGGCCCAGGCCAAGAAGTTGCCCAGTGTTGGTTGTGACATTGTATTTGGCCAAACCAGATCACAAAGTTAGCCTAAATTCTAACAGAAGGAAATAGATGGTTTCCTATTGAAAGGAATTGCAGCCACATAGCAAATGTGGAAATTTATCAAATGCATGAATGCAGGATTGGGAATAATTGTTGTGGACATCTTGGAAAACAAGCTACCACACTGAGTAATGGATAATAGACTCACAGCCTTGTTCTCACCAAGATTCCCAGGTATCTTGCTCATGATTTTTTCTCTTCAATGCAGAATACAGTGCCTATTGTGTATCAGTTTCATAGGGCATCCATACCAAACTAGATGGCTTGAAACAACAGAAATGTATTTTCTCATAGTCATGGAGGATAGAAGTCCAAAATCAAGGTGTCATTGGGCCTATGCTCCCTTTGAAATCTGTAAGAGAAAATCCTCCCTTGCCTCTTTCGAGCTTTTGCTGATTTGCCAGCAATTCTTGGTGATTTTCTGGCTTGCAGGTGCCTCCTCTCTTGTCACGTGCTGTTCTCCATGTATGGTATGCTCTGTGTGATAACACATCATCTTCCATTAGAATGGCCCCTTCCATTAGTAAGGGGCCATACTAATCCACTCCAACCTTATCTTAATTGAACTATATAATTACATCTGCAATGACCCTATTTTCAAATAAGGTGACTTTCTAAGGTGCAGGGTTCAGGACTTCAATATATGGTTTTAGTAGACACAAGTCAATCCATAACATCTACCTAGGTTTCAATAGTATGGCTGACTATATTTTATAATATTTAAAGTCAAGGAGTAAGTCTGTACTGGATGGAGGGGTAGGTTCTAAGACCTTAATTCATCTCTGAGGTCCCCACATAGTTATGTCTACTTGACCCTCTCGTGCAAATAGATATATAAATGTTAGATGGTTTAGTAATCTTCTTGACATGGAGCCCAGGGGAGAGTTGTCAGCATGGAATGTGATTCTTACATATGCTATGATGGAAAAGCCACAGAGGATGGTATATTCCCGAACGGTGCATTTTAAAGTATCCTAGTACATAGCGTGCAAATCAATGGTGCCATTAAACATAATAATACCAGGGGCATGTTTAAAATATCATGTTATAGCTTGGAAATATTGATAGCTACAATGGGGTTTCAATTGTGTAAAGGAATGTTTTTATATCATCTTCCCGCGAACTTCTCAGGAGTACTTTTATTCTTTTATATCTCTTGTGTAAGAGACTTAGGCTTTTTGAACATTTAGACCTGTCTATCTCTGCATAGTTTTTATCTAGCTATATTTATATATTCATTCATCATTTGTGCTTTCATTCAACAAATGTGGATTGAGTACTTCCTGGGAGACAGGTACTGGGGAATCAGGAAATAATAAAACTAATCCCTAGTCTCATGGAGCTGATATTCTAGAGGGAGAAATAAAATTTAAAAAAAAAAATAAATATGCAGGATGAAATACAATTTCAAGCATGAAAATGTGCTATGAAGGAATAGATGTGTAATTAGGGGATAAAATTAACATTTATTCAAATAACTCTAGGTAGCATGTGAAAGTATATTTAATAAAGGTTTGGATTTCTTAAAAATATTGTAGTAGCATCCCAATGTCTAGTCCACCAGCCCCAACAGTGATGTAGTCATTGTTCAGTGCCCCTTTTTCTAAATATTGGAAATATTTTCTAACCGTTGCTATTGAGTTCAAGAATTAAATTTATTGTGACTTTTGTCATGGCATGTAAGGAGCATAGGTTTTAGACCCTGGATTAAAGTGAGGATTGGTAGAGTGGTAATCTACTCTGTCTGAGCGTAGTAAATGTCCCCACTAAATGAACTAATGTCCTTCATTCTTTGGGTGTCTATAGTTACATGCCTCTGCCAATACCAACCTCTGTAGATAAGTGCTCAACACATCTTTGTACACGATTTCTTTGTCTAATTTTAGTACAGAAAATTAAGAAATTAGAGAAAGTCAATTTTGATGGCCTTTTAAAATGGTCACTTATAAAAACCATCTTACGAGGACAGATAAACCTGAGATTCTCATCTCTAAACTGCTGTCACTCAAGCATCAACAACATGTTCAGGAGCGTAGTCTTATTTTCAAAAAGTTGGAGTATTACAGTTCCCAGATAAAGCAAACAGTCGTACTTAAACATGTATGACTTTCCAATGGCGCATTATACATCAAATACAATAAAAAGACATTAGCAAAAAAACATTTACACTAAAATCTGATTCACACCTTCACATAAAAGATATTTATGGTTCTCTGCTTTAATGGGTACATGGAAAGTTTGTGAACCTTTATAACACTCTGTTTAAATACTCTGCACTCAGACTGCCTTTTATCTTCCTAATTTGGACATAATAATCTTAATTATATCTACCGTGCAGGCTGCTGGACAAGGCTCCTTTTCGTGCCCTCCATGAGTAAATTAGGATCAGACGTGCAGGCCTGAGAGGTTGTAAAGGCCAACACCAGTAGTAACACTGGAAAGGAACAAACTCAGCACTGTCATAAAGCGTGTATCGCAAAGTACAGTCATGATGATTTGCAAATAATAACATTTTTAGAAAATAATTGAATACTTATTGCATAAGAAGGAGCTTTTTGAATGTTCAGAACACTCCCATGAGTTAGGAAATATCATTGGCATTTTACAGATGGGATACATGAGATGCAGAGGAATTAAATAACTTATTCAAATTCACAGGCTAGAAAGTGGTAAAGCTAAACTTTAAACTTCATTATTCTTCCTCCAGAGTTTATACGCTTAATTTCCATGCTGTGTAGGCTACCTGCTAGAGGGCATGTTGAGGCTAAGTGATTCATATCGCTTGCTGTAGGACATTGTAACATGAAATGTCTTTTTTTATTTATTTGTGGGGTTTTTGGGGGGGGGGCTAATGATCTCCAACTAGAACGTGACTTTTTTAAAGTATTCTTACATTACATGAGTCATTATCTGTTGGAATTATCTCCAATGCGTAGCAGGATGTGCTGGGAACCTGAGAATGTGAACTTCATAATGGTGAAGTTTCAATCTCAGACCTGAAAAGAACTCTTTATAGAAGGAATGGAGCCTGGTGCTTCTGTTAGCTCCTCTCGATGACTAACGCTAAGTCTTTGCTAACTGCTGAACTGAACATTTAAGTGACAGAAGGTTGCACAGAAGGTAAATATTCTTTGAAATGTAAGCCTAAATTAGGAAGGAGCGGGTAGGATTGATCGTGAATGGGAGCCTACATTTGATAGTCTCCTGATTTAGGTGTCCTACAGAGAGACTTTGGCAGGGACTCTGGTTAAAAAACGGAGGGGGCACTCATCAAGGCACAAATAATGACAACCGAGCATCAGATATTCTGTGGTCTCTTGGCTATCTTCCACACCCAAAGACTAAACTAACCTCTCAGTCACTTTTCCATGTGCTGTTTTAAATTAACGCTCTTAGGCCATATTTCTGTCCCCTAGCCCTCAATTGACACCTCAATCATTATGGCAGCCTCCTCCCCTGGGTACTCTGTGTACAGAGACACCAGTTATCTCACCTTAAAAGGGACAGTCAAATTCCCTGCACTTGATACATTCCTAACATGTCAATCCACAGTACAGGATCATTCTCATGGAACTTAAACTTGACTAGCATCTGTCTGGCAGCAAGATCTGAATAGGGCTATTTGGTCTACAGGATCCATGAGGGGTGGCGGCATACAAAGGAAAAAAAAAATGGTTTGGACATCATAAACCAAACTTCTCAACCAAACTTTAGTTTTCAGAAATATTTTGAAATATTTATCTTAGATTTCTCCTTCCCTTTAATCATAATGAAGAATAATGCCAAAGTACAGGAACTATTTTGGCTATAAATTTCAGACTGTACAATAAATCATCAAGCTGTCAGGGACCTTAAAATTTACATAATTTAACCTTCTATTTACAGATGTGGAAACTGAGACCTGGAGAGGTCTTATGCCTTCTCCAAGGTTACAGCTAAGTAATTATTATTTCTTGATATTCCCTACGATTGACATTATGGAGATATCCATTGATCTCTCTTTCTCTTTTCACTTTTAATTATTTCTCTTTTTCTGGTTTATCACATTTCCAACACATTCTTCAATCCTTCTGACAATGTAAGGTACGGGGAAAAGGTAGAGACAAGAATAGGAGTGAAAATACATAGGTATCTATTAAGATCATTTGCACCAAATCAAAAACTTACATTCAATTCATCATGGCACTTTCCCAGAGCAAATCGAGGTATTTTCCCTGATGTAATTATAACACAGGTTAAACGAATAAGGACTCTGGTCATTTATCGATTCCTGAATTTCATTCCCAGACTTATCATTCCCCAGGATGAGAAGTTTGAGAGAATAGATACATTTGTAAAACGACTAGAATAATTTTACCCACCTCAGGGATTCAGTGAGTGTTTAATACCATATAAAGGACTTTGAGATAGTCAGATGAAAGGTGCTTTAGAAGGCAGACATGATTACTGGGTTAGAATTTCAGAGAGTAAGAAAGGAGTCTTTTGTGTTGACAGATTTCTTCTTATTCTTTTTGCAGTCCTATGGTGGTTTAATTTTTTTTCTTTTCCCTACCAAGTTCTTCAATTTCAGATAATGTCCTTGACTTGGTACTGCTCTCATGAGAAGGAAGGTTGATGTAAACTCTCTCGCTCTCTTTTGGATTTTTTTTTTTTTTTGTAATATGCATTTCAGCATCTTTAAATTCACAAGGCTAATTTTTCTCATTTCCCATGGTCGTGATGTTTGTAAAGTAAAATGGAATCACCTGGGGACAGTATTCTACAACTTAGTATTTATTACATGTCACAGAAACACACACACACTCTTCCCTGTATTGAATTGTTTGGAGACCAGACCAAATTTTTTTTTCATTCTACAAAGGTTTCCATAATATCATTAATCTCTCTCAGCCCTTAAAGATGGCCTCTTGCCATATTCTGTCAAAAAACAAGATATAGACCATTTACTTTAAATACCTAAAAATAAAAATGCTGAATCAAATGGTTACACACATACACACACACACATGCACACACACACACACAGAGCTGTCTAAGGTATTTTGCAATTGTAAGAAATCTGTGTGCATTGGGTGGGGGGAGCCACAAAACTTGCAGTTTATTAGGAGTGAAATGTTTTATTGCATTAGTAGTAAAATGTTCTTTGGTATTAAAATAAGTAACACTAATTAATAATCTTGCAGCAGCCTTTGAACTACAAGAATAGATTCTTTATCCTTTGTGGTAGAATTCTCCCTTTCCTTTCTCCCTCCCTTCATCTTTCCTGCCTTTCTTCTTTTTTGCTAGAAGTATCCATCACAATAAGAATTGTGTTATAGACTGTCTGTGATATTTCAGCTCAGCCAATCATAGCAGAGTCATCTTATAGACTCCACAAAGGAATGAATTTCAACATATCTTTGGTGTGAAAAGATGGAGGGTAACACCAGCCCCAAATTTATAAGGCTTGTTTTATTTTATGTCAAAGTATAGTTCCCCTCTTAGTTACTCTGAGTATGTTCACCTTACTTGGTATGCTTGAACTTTACAAAGCTTATGAAAACATCTGTGTCCTGAAAATAAAGTGTATTGGCTCCAAAATGAAAATAAAATTGCAAAATCTAAATTAAGTTTAATTAAATGTCTGTTGAATATCAAACCTAAAATTATATCACATAGTGAATTGCTGTCCAAGTCAGCTATTTTTGCAGTCATATATAAATCAGATACTTCTCTAATTTCTAATATGACATTTATGTATTGACCTAATAAACAGGGGTGGGGCTTTTGAATAATTAGCATCCTGCGCACATCAGGGACATAAATTGTCGCTCAGATGGCTCAAGAATGCCTTGTAAGGGTTCATGTACTTACTTGTATAATGGATTTACAAAAAGAACTTTCTACCAGTTAACCATGGAGGGGGTATTTCATCATACACAGTGAGTTTGTGATGTGGTAGCTTTTTTTTCCATGTGAATGCATTTCCTTTTGCTTTCTCTGCCAACTAAAAAGTTGCTGTAAGCCGTGTCTCGTCCCATTATATCTCGGTGCATTCACAGACTCCTCCTTCAAAACTATAGCCAGGTGTTAGCATCTTCCCTGAGTAATTTCAGGCATTTTCCTTTGAATGAAAATGGCTCACTTGGAAGGTTGTGAAAGGCAGATCCATGTGGAATTGAGAGGATTTTATGTTGTGATGTGGCGAGAAAGCTTGCCAGAAATTGCCTGTTTCAGGCTGATGATGCAAAACTAGACATCTGTTAAATTAACATCTACCTAACGTTTTGCCTTCAGTCAAATGCATTTTTTAAAAAAAATTAAATCTCTCCCACTCTCTCCTGCTTTCTTTTTTCTTCCACTGTCAAAACAATCTGTCACAAGATATTTAATTTCTGTGTAATGGGTTACTTAAAGAAACCAGCATATGGCGCAGTGAATCTACCTAGCTATGGGCTACAGGCAAATGTACACACTGCTGGCTTGCTGTACTGCTGGAGCATATTGTGCCCAGCATAGATTTTATTGTGATGCTGGATTCCCTGAGCCAAGTTGATTTACGTTACTGCCAGGGTCTCTCACAACGCTGGCTTTTTAGGATCCAAATATTAGTACAAATATGTGTGTTCCACTAAAGTTATAAATCACTTTCAATTTTGGTTAAGTGGTGGTCATTTATGGTTCTAATAGTTTCAGGGAGGGGGAAGAGTAACATCATTATGCACGCCTCTTTGCAAACCCCTCCTAGGGATTTGTTAATAGCGGCAAGCTGATCTGTGACCTGGCATTATGTTCTGAGGGGACAAATCTCTAACACAGTGACAACACTCAGAACACCACGTGGAACCAGTGCGTCCCGCAGTCTGAAGTGATTTCTACACAACAAATAACTCCCTGTACAGAGGAGTTGTCTTATTGTTGAGGGAGAAGATTTGAAAGTCACTGTCACCATGGAGAACAAAGGCTAAACATGATCAAAATGGTTTAGGGAAATTGTTTGAGCCATCGTTAGGTGTGTGTATCTCCTTATGTAGTAATGCCTGTGTATTTATATATGGTAGAATGTAAGGTGCCTACTACTTCAAAAAATAGGGTTTACTGTATGCCAGACCCTTTTCCAGGTCTTGAGAATGAAGTGATGAAATAAGAGTGCTGTTCTCAGTGAGCTCATATTCCCACGAGAAAAGGTCCTATAGACACTCATGAGTGAGGCCCGGAGCCCCCCTGTGGTTAGGGCCCCAGCCACATACGCCTAGGCTGGTGGGTCCAAACCCAGCCAAACAACAATGACAAGAGCAACAAAAAAATAGCCAGGCAATGTGGCAGGCGCCTGTAGTCCCCACTACTTGGGAGGCTGAGGCAAGAGGATCCCTTAAGCTGAAGAGTTTGAGGTTGCTATGAGCTGTGACAACAAGGCACTCTATCAAGGGTAACATAATAAGACTCTGTCTCAAAAAAAAAAAAAAACATGAATGATAATCAACATTATTGATTGATTATCAATCAATATTTGATTTCAAAATACAAAATTTGTATTTTGAAGACAAAATACACGGCTGTCAATTATTTCATCTACTTCTCTGTCCGCTCACTATTTATCCATCCATTCATCTGTCTACACTTCTGCTCAACAGTAAACAATAAGCACTTAATTGTGTAAGTATATTTCTTTTATAAGAACTAATAAATGAGTGTTACAGATTATTTTCTCTCTAACAATTAACAAATCCCTCTACATGAGGATATATGTAAATATCAATGAAAAATGCATATTTGCAGATAGATATGGTGATACATATGCATGTATCTATAAACAGCAAAAAATAAGAATTTTCCATTTATTTTATCTATCTATCCATCCATCCATTAGTTCATTTTTGCCAAGGATTTGTCATAAACTTTATGTTAATTAAAGCTGGGCGTGGTGGCTCATGCCTTTAATCTCAGCACTTTGAGAGGCCAGGCATTGGAGACCAGCCTGAGCAACATTGCCAGACACCCACTTTTTGGAAAAAAAAAAAAATTAGCTAGATGTGGTGGGAGATGCCGCATGGGAGGCAGAGATGGAAGGATCGCTCTTGAGTATAGGAGTTGGAGGTTGCAGTGAGCTATGATGATGTCACAGCACTCCTGCATGCCAGCCTAGGAAACAGGGGAGAGCCTGTTTCTTTGTTTTTTAAAAAAAATTTTTTTTTAAGAGACAGTCTCACTTTGTCACCCTCAGTAGAGTGCCATGGAGTCACAACTTACAGCAACCTCCAGCTCTTGGGCTTAGGCGATTCTCTTGCCTCAGCCTCCCGAGTAGCTAGGACTACAGGAACCAGCCACAACACCTGGCTATTTTTTTTTTTGCAGTTTGGCCAAGGCAGGGTTCGAACCTGCCACGCTCATGAGGTATATGGGGTCGGTGCCCTACTCGCTGAGCCATAGGCACCACCCAAGAGCCTGTTTCTAAAAGGCAAATAAACAGGCCAGGCATGGTGGCTTATGCTTATAATCCTAGCACTCTGGGAGGCCAAGGAGGGTGAATTACTTGAGCTCAGGAGTTCTAGACCAGCCTGAGCAAAAGTGAGACCTCCATCTCTACTAAAAATACAAAAATTAGTAGGATATTATGGCCGGCGCCTATGGTCTCAGCTACTCAGGAGGCTGAGGCAGGAGGATTATTGAAGCCCAAAGAGTTTGAGGCTGCTGTGAGCTATGACACCACAACACTCTACCAAGGGCAACAAAGTGAGACTCTGTCTCAAAAACAAAAAACAAAAACAAACACTTTTGTTTAAGTTAAATGGTTAAACAAACCTGTTCCACTGTACACCTTCCTTGAGGGGCAGAAGGTTATCCATTTCTCTGTCATTTGAAAGGTCCCCAAATTCTTGTTCATTAGGACTTTAGTAGCAGCCTTAGGGGGAGTAATTGGAAAGTAAGTGCTCTCAAGTTGGGGTTCACGTCTAGGCCATTGGGGAGGGAACAATGCGTGCGGCAGAACCTCTTTCCACAGGCACAGAGGATGACAGCTCCTTGGTGATAGTCCTCCAATAGTTCACTCACTAAACAGTTATGTTGGGGGGTTTCTGGGGAGAGAAAGCATAATACCTGCAATAAATCACTTAATTCCATTACTTATTAATCAAAATTATCAAGTGCCCTAAAAAGTATCTCTAGGCCATTGTCAGGGCAGAGCTATCACAAATGAATGAGCTAGGCAAGGCAGCAAAATCCTTGGTCCACTTGTCCCAATAGCCTAGAAGAGCTGTGTTATTAATCAGAGTTCCATAAAGTCCTGAAGTTCAAACAGCATAACTCTAGTTAGGTGCATACTGGGCAGAGTCAAGGGGATACAGGATTCCTCTTTAGTACGTGGTGCTCCGAGAAGTTCACTTGTCATCTTATGTTTTTTTCATTTCGTATTATTTTTCAAAAGACAATTCTTTCCCATGATTTTTACCTTGATTCTTTGAAACTTCAAACATTAGTCTAATATTTCTAAAGCACTAGTTAGGAAGCTACCATATTAAAGCTGGATGCCATTGAGATTACCAAGAGCAACAGATAAGCATTTACTGTTTTGCTCCCCACAAAACAAAGGGTTTATGTTAGCATTGGGCTGAAATCTATTGACATCTTAGCCTTGTACTGCCAACTATCATTGGAGGAATTTACTGCTTTGGACATGTAAGATGACAGGCTTGTCAGCAAAGCTTGGTTTATGCTAGGCGATACCTAAATATTCTTGAGATTTCTTATGTTGGTGTCGATATAGAAGTAGGAAAGTTAATATTCACAAACATCCTAAGAGCACAGCCCCTCATGGAGCATGAAGTTTGTTCATTTGGCAAACACTGAATACCTACGTGCTAGTTGCCAGGCACTATGACTGGTGCTAGTGTGCGGTGGTGAGTGACTGAGTGAATGTGTGAATGACACTGTCCCTGCCCCATGGCACAGAATTACAGTCTAGTAGAAAAGACATGGCATTAATGAAATAAACAACCAATAAAAATGTAATTACAAGCCAGGGATAATGCCTTGAAAGACAGACACATGGTCTAGAGAACACGTAGCAAAGGAAGCTGCCCAAACTTGATGGAACAGGCAAGACTTTTCTGAGGAAGAGTCATGGGCTGAAACTTCTGAGGGATGAAGAGCATTAGGCAACAGCATGATGAGCCGGGAAGACCACTCCAGGCACACAAAAGGTATGAGCGTCGGCCCAGCGATGGCAGGGAACCTACAGCCCTCAGGAGCTGACGGTGGACCAGGTGGCAGGAATGCAGGGCTGGCAGGAGGGCAGGAGAAACTGGGCTGGAGGGCCACGTAGGAACTGAACATTTAGATAGCACCGCATCAGTAAATAGACTTGGTTTTTCAAAACCAAACTTGGAATCTACACACAGGTGTCAAAGAGCCTGATAGAACTTGAAGTCACCCACGCTCACATAGTGTCCAGATTCCTGCCTCCTTCTGGGCTGGGGACTGAGAAGGGGATGGAAACTGGGGGCTCTGTATGCATAACAAACTAGAGTGGCAGATAATGAAACCTTTAAGAAATGGTAACAGAATCATGGACGTCATATGTGATGAAGAAAAGATTGGGGGCAGGGCTTGGAAAGGGCTTTCAGGAGCAGCATGCCTTCTGCACAGCTGAACCGTGCCTGGCTAATTTCCCTTTCTAATGAGACCAGAGCAAAATCCATCCATTTAGGCTATTCAGCTTTTGGGTAAATGGACCAAGCTGTTGGGGTAGAGGGGAAAGAGGGGTTGACATTGATGGATGGAGTTAAATACCAGAGTTGCCCCTTCACTCAGACTTTTCTAAAGCAGTATTGTGATGGAAAGACCTAGAAGATTCCAGGTGGGCAGGGCAGTCTGGACAGAGCCCAGTGTCTCCCTGAGAAGAGGAGGAGGAGGGCGAGGTGGGGGTGTCTTGTCAGAGTGGAAGGGTCCTCCTTAGGGCTGACAACAGTGTGGCCCTCCACACTGTTCCAAGGGGGGGGACTGCCTCCAACAGGGCTTAATTCTCGTGGGAAGCAGCTGCTGGCGGTCTCTCAGATGGGCTTTTCCCTGGCACAATTTAATTTTTTATCCCAAACTGCCCTCACAGCAATATCCATTTTCTCACTTATGTTTGTGGTTCTGCCCTGCAACTTTATGTGCATTGCTCTGGATGAGAGTGATGGTTAAATTGAAGTAAGGAAGGTAACCATTCCTAGGCACACTAGCTGGATGTATTATACTCTCAATTGTAATGGAGAATAACCCAGCCCAGCTCCTCAGAAAGACTTGAGCATATGTGTTTTTAAAGGGAGTGCTAATGACTTTCGTTAGCGTTCTGACAGTGGTTCTGCTCAGATGCTGAGATCCACCGACCTCACCTTACGATGGTGGTCACTGATGTGACTCAACTGCAGGAGAGGTCGTGGGTGCTGTACTGTTACGAGGGTAGGTGCAGTAGTGACAGGTACGTTCAGAGCTGGGTACTTAGCTGTGGAGAAAAGGCACTTAGAATGATCACGCTTCTGAGTGACTATAGCGCTTCATTCTCATAACACCGCTGGGACATATGTATTGTTATTTTTGTGCATTTTATAGTTGAGGGAACTTGAGAAGTTAAGTGATTTGCCCGAGGTCACTAAGGTGGTAAACGGAGGAGCTGGGATTCGCATCCAGAGCCTGTATTCCTAACTGCTACCCACAGGATCAAGAAATGGATTGTGTCCTAAGAAGGTGGCAGAGATAAAAGATTCAAGAGCAGTTGTTTACTTTCAAAGGAACTTCTCTCCTCCTCCTCCTCCTCCTCCTCCTCCAACCTGTTCCAACTGCTCAGAGAAGACAGATGCTTGGGGGGAGTGTGAGTAGCAAAGCAAAAGAAAATCCTTATAAATTATTTTTTTCTAATTTTCGGGATTAAAAACTCATTTACCATCACTCATCTTTTTGAATCGTAATGCTAGCAATTAAATTAAGCACTTTTCTTTCTGTACCAGCATGTAGACGTGGGCACCTGTGTGCGTGCACAGGCAAACACACACCTACACACCCACACATGCACGCGCACACACCCCTGTTCCCAGTGGCACTTGGAAAAGGTTTTTCCCAGATTCGCTGCATTTCCTGGCTACACGAGTAGCTTTCTGGAGGATCTCAACAGTTTAGCCTTAAAAACAATTTTGACAATTGAATTTTTAAAAAGCTGTCTGGGAAATACTGACCAACTGCATCTTTGTGTTTAAAATTTGAAGCACACTATCGTCCATCGAATGTTATTTGTCTCTTTTTGTTCATTCACATGTTCCATTTTTAAAAATCGTGTTTAATACTATATTTATTTCAGACTTGATGGGGTCTCCAAATGTCAGTCAAACTTTGGAAAGGGGTCTTACTTATAAGTTTCTGTCTTTTCTTCACTATCCTGGTTTTTGAACAAAAAAAGGAGTCATTTTTCCACGTCACAGGTAGAGATTCGGCCTTGCATCCATGAAGTACTCCTGGCATAGGAGTAGCTAGCTTTGGTCAACCATGAGAATGAGGTAGAAAGGCACGTTTAGGTCAGGTGGTGTGTTCTTCCCCCAATTCCCTAAGAGACAACTCATGCATTTTGCTAGGAGAAGAATACATTCCTCTTTGACATGTTGGGCTTCTGAATCCTTGAATCAGCTGATGTAGCCAGTTCCAATCTGACTGTTGGTCTTAGCAACTCAATTCCAGACCTGCCGAATTTAGCCACACGGCACCCTCTGAATAGGAGCTTGGGCGAGGCTTTTCAAATTTCATAAGGGGAGAAAAGAAACTTCAAGGACATGATTGCAAAGAGAAGACAGAGAAGAAAGGAATCTCACTGTTCTCATTTCAATCTACAGCATTTGTTCTGAAATCCTATGTTTGGGGAACCCCTAATGGCTAAACTTACATGAGCAGAAGGAAAATAAAATGCCCTTATTAGATTTACTACGAGCATGTTAAACATTCTCCCTTTCTCCTGTCTCCATGTCTCAGACTTTGAGTCATTTTGCCTCTCTCATCTGTTTCCAGCTCAGTTGAGTTACAACCAATCAGATAGGAGGAAAATTAGATTTTAATGGAATATTTGATTTTCATTGCTTAATTGATTTAATTGCAAGTTTCTATTTCAGAATGGTAGAAATGCAAAGATTTTCAGTCAAATGCAGAAAAGCTCTCATTTTTCTGTGTTCAACAATGACAAACTTAATAATTCAATGTTAGCCTGGATTCTAAACCTTCAGAGGAAAGAAATAGCAATGTCTTCCTGGTTTGTTAATCTTAGTCTGTATTTCAATTTCTCTTTCATGCATATGTATGTGTAAATATGTGTGTGTATATATATAATATATATACAGTATATATAGCTTATGTCCAAATCCTGTGTTTACATTTGCTTTTCTAGTTGTGCTCATTTTTATTTTTATGGATGAATTTTTGTCTGAAGGAATAATATATGTGTACTTACGTAAACCTCCACTTTGTTTCTGGGGGCATTTAATGCCACAAATATTTCCTTTTGTTGCTGGTAAGTGAAAAGACAGTTTTGCTAGTGACCATGGTGGGTGGATGGGCCTGCCAGCACTCTCTCAGAGCAGCCGTGATGAGTGGAATCTAATCAGTGCCTGTGATGTAGACTGGCTCCTAGGACACTGGAGTGAGCAAGATTCCTGGAGAAACATCCAAACCTCAATTACCAATGGGGGGTACCATATGTGACCCTCTCTCTGGATTGGCACCCCTGTTTTAGGTGCCCAGGTTAACTATAGCATCGTATTTTCCAAAGTGTCTTCCACAGTACAGGAACAGCCCTGCATCCTTGCACGTTTCTGTCTCTATCAGCTTCGGAGAAATGTAAGACTTTTCTAATCATTTTGAGAAAACTCTTTCTGTGTGTGTGTGTACACAAACCATTGGCATATGAAAAGTTAATTATAGATGATTCGTATTTGAATTTCCGATAAGTGTTAAAGACTTCTTTGTCAGTTTCTTTATTTAGAATACGATTTTAGTGTGCAAATCTTAGCCTATAATGCTGTATATAATTTTTCATCATTACAGCCATCACCATCATCATCATGACTGAACCATGATACCTGTTTTTGTGGAGACTTTCTCTGTACAAAAGGGAGAAAGCAGAAAGGCCAGGAGCATGAGCTCTAGAGGCAGGTTTGCTGTTGAGAGTCCTGGCTCTGCTGGTGGCTAATTGTGGAGCTTCAGCCAAGTTAGTCTTCTTCTCTGGCATCTATTTTCTCCTTTTGTAAAATGGGAATAATAATAGGTCCTAGCTCACATGGGACATGAGAGTTCATTGAAGCAGTAAGTTTGAAGTGGTTAGAAGAATGCCAAGCATGGGGAAATGCTTAATAAGTGTCCTGACTACTGCTGACGTTATACTGTGTGCCAGATACGGGGCTGAGCGCTATACATGGCTTACACCACTTTCTCCAGTCATATGCACAGGGATTTGGGGGGAGTCTGTCCTCCAGAGAACATTTGGCAAAGTCTAGAGGCATTTTTGGATGCCAGGACTTGGGGGTGCTACTGGCCTCTAGTGGATAGAGACCAGGAACACTGCTGACCATCAAACAACGCCCAGGACAGTCACCCACAGAAAGCAATTTTTGGCCCAAGATGTCAATAGTGCAGGGGATGAAAAATCTTGATTTAACCCACGAAGTAGGAATTATTTACATCTTGCTCACTTAATAGAAGAGATAATCTGAAGCTTGGAGAAGGCATGACTTAGGCTGTAGGCTCATTACTTATTATAATCACTATGTAATGGGCATTTGGAACAGAAAGGTTCATTTTGTTTTTAAGATAGCTACATTCAAGACCATCTAAAAACTCCAAAACAGAAACCTTGAGTGCTTTAAAGGAGCACAACAGTTAAGGAATGAATTTAGAATAGGCAGAAAAGGTATAGCCTGGAGCACAGTTCCAGGTGGTGGAAGTCATGCCCTGTGTTAGGTCTGGCTTTTTTTAATTTTCTGGGCCATGGGGAAGTCCAGGAACCTTGGCCAGAGTGGCCAGGGTGGTGGTGGACACTCCGAAAGCTGGGGCAGGCTTTGTCTTTCTGTAGGCAAAGAAGGATATTTTCATATTTTAACAATGCATCAGCCCTCAGAAGTACTTCAAATTCATAATTTCACAGATATTGTTACTTAAGATGCCACATTAAAAGTATCAAAGCTGAGATTATTTCAAAAAAATATTGAGTCAATATCAGTACAGTGAGTGGTGGGATTGGTAAAAATTATAAGAGTGTAGTATAAAGAACTTATGAACGGGAAACACATTGTTCCAGATAACCCTTGAGGACAGGACCCATAGAGTGCTCATTTACATATCCCAAATCTGGACCCTGCAGGTGCTTAACAACTGAACCCAAACTCACCATCTTACTCCATTAGTACAAGGCAGTTTGAACGTGGTGACACCTGTAATCTCAAATATGTGTACAATCCCTTTCCCTTTTAGACCTCCCACTTTTATCTCTGAGTAGAATATTAGTAATAATTGGTTGGCTCCACTTCTCAGCCTCTTGGCCTTTGCATTAATCTGGTGCATCTCTCCAAATCATTCAGTGGTGTCTCCCTGCAATGTGGATGGAGAATGAGCTGTATGTGTTCAGAAAGCCAAATGACTCCAGATTCATCCTCTTCATCACGACCTCAGTCAAGTTCACATGTCACAAAACAATGTGATCTGCTGTGGTCACTGTGATCTGGGTGAAGAGGCCACAACCATTAGTAGAGCTCAGTTCCCAAACCATTTCTTTGTGAATGTTTGTTATAGGAATCCATTGCTGTCTGTCTGCATACAGCTAAATAAATCATAATGCAGTTTACAACCCTCATAACCGTCATTTTAATTGTTACTTTCATGGGATTAAAAAAAAATCTCTTTTTGTTTTTGACTTCCCACATGTACTTCTCATTATTAATGTTACACAGGGACTTGGCCCATTGTAGCTTAACAGTCATTCAAGTCACAATATCTGGAGAGGGTAGGAGTGAGGGGGAGTGAAAATATTTCTTCTGTAGCTCGTATCATAGTATGTTGAAGAGAGAAGCATTTTCCTCTGAAAGTACAGAATTGGTCACAAGAATGTAATGTGTTTGCAGAAACCAGTTATGTTCGATGGGTAGGTGTTTTCGTGCTTCAAATTAATATTTGTCCTTTAAAATAGCAGATGTTTAGCTATATATGTGGGCAGTCGACAAGAGCAGGCTCACTGCCGCTGTTCCAAGTGCAAGGCTGAGAGACAAGTGTGGCTCTCCACGGCCAAGGCAATCCCTGCCCCCTCCTCCTACCCCTTCCACTCTGTGCTGACGCCTTCTTGGCATCTCAGAGATGTGCTGTTGCACCTCACTTCTCAAATGCACTGAAGCTACATTTCCAAGCACAACAGCAGCTACCTGCTTAAAGTGACACCCTCAGATCAAGACTCATCATCACCCCAGAGCTGGTTAGAAATACAGAACGCGGGGCTGTAGCCAACACCTGCACCGTAATGATACCCCAGGTAATTCTTACACACGCTGACGTCTGAGAAGCGCTGATCCCAGAACGCTCCACCCTCCGATCCTGTTAGGGCTTCCTCCCAGGTTTTCCTTGTGTTACCCATTTCTGTATTACACTTTCTATTTTGCATACATTAGTTGAGGGCAAGCATTGTCTTTTGTTTTCTTCGTATCTATGAAGCATGGAGGTACATTTCCTAAACATAGTGGTGCTTACTCAACTCCCAGATTTAATTTAGTGACTCAGATTGTAACAACCACAAAACATGTGGTAGATAAACCAGAAAGGGGGGCGTGGCAAAGGCAGCGGAGCTCTGGCTTTAGGCGTATTTAATGCTCCCACTTTCCAGCTGGGTGGTCTTGAGCAAATTCTTTAACTCTTCTAAGCATCAGTTTCCTTAACTGTAAGATGTGGATCGTAAGCACTATTTCATGGGTTTGTTTTAAGGAGCAAATGAGATCAAACATATAAAGCCATCAGTATGGTGGTTACTGGCTTATAGTGAGCTCTGGAGGAATGATAGCTACTATTACATTAATTATCAGTTAAGCCAGTAGGTTATTTACATGTCATAATTCAAAAAATAACACCTCCCTAACTTTTTTAAAATTACCCTTTGTAGTTCTCAACTGAGGTTGATTTTGGTCCCAGGAGGCATTTGTCATTGTGTGGAGTTTGATTGTCATAGTGAGGGAGAAGGATGTTATCAGCATCTAATGTGCAGAGTCCAGGGATGCCTGTATAGCCCCATGATACTCAAGATAACCCCACAATAAGGCACGAGCTGGCCCAAAGTATCAGTAGTGCCAATGTTGAGAATGCCCCTATTACTCACAGAGGCACTAAGGTAAGCAAAGTAACCATTTTTCTTCTTGAGGATGTAGGTACCTGGGTGTATTCCCTCTCTCAAATATTGAAGTCGAGCCCCTTTGTCAGAATTCATCTACCATGAGGCCAGTCATTTCCTTTGGAACAGAACCACATGCAGGAAAACCTAACGCAGCCTGATGAACCTATTAAAGGTCATAAAACAATAACAATTACATTGCACATTTTGCTCTTTAATATCAAAGAGAGTAGGTTCTTTGAAATGTAAAACATCCTAAGTGAAAGAATAAGGCCTGCAATTCTCCCAGGAGCCCAAGGTCATTGTATAAATCTCACACTCGTTCCCCTATTAATTCACTCCATCCCAGGATGTACAGGAGGCCACAGTTATGGGAAAGGTGTGGAGGTGGGGTGCTGCAAAGGCTAGACTTCTGCTGCCCATGACTGAGGTCAGACAATGTAGCTGTGGTCCACCGATCCAAATAGATGACGAAGATGGAGCAAAATAAATGTCCTTACAGCTGGTAGAAGCATCAGGAATAAAACTCTTATCTCTTTTTTTGTTTTTCTTAGGAAAGCAGAGATGCTGCAAGAGCTCCCAAAAATGTATTAATTTCCCAGGTACTACTGTAAAAATAAGGGTGAGGAGGCGAGTGTTAGGCTTTATTCCTACTGTGAACAGATTAAGCAGACACCAATTTACACCTCATTGTTAAGAGTAACTTTTTTTCTACAAGTGAGACCACATTTACATCTTTTGTAATTAAGCAAAAGGAATTTTTTTTAAATGGCATTCCCCACCCCACCCCCATGGCAAATCAAGAAGTAAATACTTTATGTTAAGTGGGATCAAATGCTAAACTATATGTATGAGAGCCATAAAATAAGTGAGATTGAGTCCTGGAGTCTTCTTTCAGCCTCAGCATCTGCTGGGCAGAGACACTCACTGTGCCTGTTGGTGTTTTGGTTTTGGAAAGACTAACCAGAACAGTTAAAGAGAGGGTGATCAGGCTCGGCGCCTGTGGCTCAAGTGGCTAAGGCGCCAGCCACGTACACCTGAGCTGGCGGGTTCGAGTCCAGCCCTGGCCTGCCAAACAACAATTACTCTGCAACCAAAAAATGGCCGGGCGTTGTGGCGGGCACCTGTAGTCCCAGCTACTTGGGAGGCAGAGGCAGGAGACTCGCTTGAGCCCAGGAATTGGAGGTTGCTGTGAGCTGTGATGCCACAGGACTCCATCCAGGGTGACAG
>CAUYON010090575.1:0-41730 GCA_963573935.1 Arctocebus calabarensis
AGAACAAGACCCCATCTCTCAAAAAAAAAAAAAGGCTCAGTGCCTGTGGCTCAATGAGCTAAAGCGCCAGCCACATAAACCTGAGCTGGCGGGTTCGAATCCAGCCCGGACCCGCCAAACAACGATGACGGCTGCAACCAAAAAATGGCCGGGCGTTGTGGCAGGCGCCTGTAGTCCCAGCTACTTGGGAGGCAGAGGCAAGAGACTCGCTTGAGCCCAGGAATTGGAGGTTGCTGTGAGCTGTGATGACACGGCACTCTATCCAGGGTGACAGCGTGAGGCCCTATCTCAAAAAAAAAAAAAAAAACGGCTCAGCGCCTATGGCTCAAGTGGCTAAGGCGTCAGCCACGTACACCTGAGCTGGCGGGTTCGAATCCAGCCCGAGCCCGCCAAACAACAATGAAGGCTGCAACCAAAAAATGGCCGGGTGTTGTGGCGGGCACCTGTAGTCCCAGCTACTTGGGAGTCACAGGCAGGAGAATCGCTTGAGCCCAGGAGTTGGAGGTTGCTGTGAGCCGTGATGCCACAGCACTTTACCCAGGGCAACAGCTTGAGGCTATGTCTCAAAAAAAAAAAATCAAAAAAAAAAACAACAGCCCGGTGTTGTGGTGGGCACCTGTAGTCCCAGCTACTCAGGAGGCTGAGGCAAGAAAATCACTCGAGCCCAAGAGTTTGCGGTTGCTGTGAGCTATGAAGCCACAGCACTCTACCCAGGGTGAGAGCTTAAGACTGTCTCAAAAAAAAAAAAAAGTGATCATTACAGATTGCTTGGTGAGAGGAAGAAGTTCTCAACTCTACTTATTGAGTAAGGACAGGAATGCTTAACAGAGGAGACCCTTAAAAGATCACAAAAAGTAGGGGGGCATTTATCAAATAATTACAAGGGTAGAAGGTAGGTATACATTCTAAACAGAGGGAACAGAATGCTTAGGAGCATGAAACAAGTAGTTACAAGTTGCTAGAGAACAGGGAACATATGCGTATGTAGTGCAGTAATTACAAGCTCAGAATCAAGTGCTGAGCGTGCTCAGCAGCACCAGTAGCTCAGTGGATAGGGTGCCGGCCACATACATTGAGACCGGCAGGTTTGAACCTGGCCAGGACCAGCTAAAACAACGACAACTGCAACAAAAAATAGCCAGGTATTGTGGCAGGCGCCTGTAGTCCCAACTACTTAGGAGGCTGAGGCAAGAGAATCACTTGAGCCCCAAAAGTTTTGAGGTTGCTGTGAGCTGTAACGCCACAGCACTCTACCCAGGGCTATAGCTTGAGACTCCGTCTCAAAAAAATAAAAATAAGAATGAAATGCTCATTTTAGAGCCATCACTCTGGCAATAGTATGAAAATCGAGTAGGGAGATGATGCCACATGAGAGATGATGGAGGCCTAAACTGTGACTGAGGTGTGACTGTAAGGATAGAATGAGAGGTGTATCTTGATGACTGATTAGAAATGGAAGAAAAAAATGGAACCTAGTTTTCTGGTATAGGTAACTGGGTGTAAGTGATGATCCCGTTCACTAACCAGGTAGGTTAGGGGTGGAAGGTAGGGGAAACGGCTAAGCTCAGCTTGAAGCATATAATATTTGAAGTTTAATATCTATAAAGCTAGCTGGGTGCTGAGTCTAATGCCTATAATCCTAGCATTCTGGGAGGCCGAGCCAGGTGGATTGCTTGAGCTCAGAAGTTCAAGACCAGCTTGAGCAGGAGAAAGATCCAGTCTCTAAAAAAAAATGGCCAGGCCGTGTCTTGGGCACCTGTAGTCCTGCTTACTGGGGAGGCTGAGGCAAGAAGATTGCTCAAGCCCAAGAATTTGAGGCTACTGTGAGCTATGACAACACTACCCAGCCTGACAAAGTGAGACTCTTGTCTCAAAAAAAGAAAAATGTGGGTGGCGCCTGTGGCTCAGTGAGTAGGGCGCGGCCCCATATTAACTGAGGGTTGCAGGTTCGAATCCAGCCCGGCCAAATTGCAACAAAAAAATGGCTGGGCATTGTGGCAGGCACCTGTAGTCCCAGCTACTTGGGAGGCTGAAGCAAGAGAATTGCCTAAGCCCAAGAGCTGGAAGTTGCTGTGAGCTGTGACGTCACGGCACTCTACTGAGAGTGACAAACTGAGACCCTTTCTCTAAAAAAAAAAAAAAAAAATGTATAATACTTAGGATTTGGGGCAGCACCTGTGGCTCAAGGAGTGGGGCACCCGTCCCATATATTGGAGGTGGTGGGTTCAAACCCAGCCCCGGCCAAAAACTGGAACACACACACACACACAAAACTTAGGATTTGGCAGCCACATACACCGGAGCTGGTGGGTTAGTATCCAGCCCAGACCTGCCAAACAACAATGACAGCAACCCAAAAATAGCTGAGTGTTGTGGCAGACGCCTTAGTCCTAGCTACTTGGGAGGTGGAGGCAGGAAAATCGCTTGAGCCCAGGAGTTGGAGGTTGCTGTGAGCTGTGATGCCATGGCTCTCTACCCAGGGTGACAGCTTGAGGCTGTCTCAAAAAAAAAAAAAAAAAAAACTTAGGATTTGGGGGCAGTGCCTGTGGCTCAGTGGGTAAGGTGCCGGCCCAATATACCGAGGGTGTTGTGTTCAAACCCAGCCCCTGCCAAACTGGAAAACAAAAAATAGCTAGGCGTTGTGGACACCTGTAGTCCCAGCTACTTGGGAGGTTGAGGCAAGAGAATTGTCTAAGCCCAGGAGTTGGAGGTTGCTGTGAGCTGTGACACCACAGCACGCTACTGAGGGCAATAAAGTGAGACTTTTTCTCTTAAAAAAAAAAAAAAAGGCTCGCCACCTGTGGCTCAACAGGCTGAGGCGCCAGCCACGTACACCTGAGCTGGGGGGTTGGAATCCAGCCCGGGCCCGCCAAACAACGACGGCTGCAACCAAAAAATGGCCGGGTGTTGTGGTGGGTACCTGTAGTCCCAGCTACTGGGAAGGTGGAGGCAGGAGACTTGCTTGAGCCCAGGAATTGGAGGTTGCTGTGAGCTGTGATGCCACAGCACTCTATCCAGGGATCCAGGGTAACAGCTTGAGGCTCTGTCTCAAAAAAAAAAAGAAAAAAGATTAATTTTTTAACCATAGCCATGTCTTTCATGAGTCAACAGACAAGCTCTGCTCAACATGGTCACTCGGATACCTGGGTGTGATAGTTAATTTTGTGTTTCAATTTGACTGATGAAAATAACTGGTAAAATATTAATCCTTGTCGAGTCTATGAAGGTGTTTCCAGGAGAGATTTGCATTTGAATCAGTGGAATAAGCAAAGATCACCCTCAGTAATGTGAATGGGCATCATCCAATTTGTTGAGGTCATGAATAAAACTAAGGTTGAGGAAATGCTAATTCACTTTTGTCTCTGCACCTGGATATCCATCATCTGCCCTCAGAACTGGCTCTCCTCATCCTCAGGCCTTCTGATTTAGACCAGGACTTAAAGCATCAGCCCTTGCAGTTCTCAGGCCTCAGACTTGGACTGAGTTACACCAGTGGTTTCCCTCATTCTCCAGCTTACAGATGACAGATCATAGAACTTCTGGGCCCCCCATGATTATGTAGGCTGACTCCAATAAGAAATATTATATATATTTTATATAGAATACAAAGTGTACAAATTGACATATATGTCCTATTTGTTCTTTCTCTCTTGAGAATCCTAAGCTACTAGGATATCAAGGCAGAAACCATTTTCACACTTGTTCCTCACCAAATGGAAAAGAGAACATGGAAAAGCAGGTGCTGGCCCTTAAAGTCACACCAAAGCAACCACGTGGCCACATCTGACTTGGGCCTGAAGTGTGGTCCTACTTCATTAGTTTCCAAAGCTTCCACAAACTTGGGGGCTTGAAACAACACAATCTATTCACTTGCAGTTCTGAAAACTAGAAGTCCAAAATCTGTACCATTAAGCTGAACCCCAGGTGTTGACAGAGCCATGCTCCTTTCAGGGGCTGGAGACATGAATCCATTCCTTGTCTCTTCCAAAGTCTGGTAGCTTCTGGTATTCCTTGGCTTGTGCTCACCTTGCCTAATCTTCAAGGCCATCATCCTCAAATCTCACTCTGTTCTGGCTTCACATTGCCTTCTCTTCTGTGTGTGCCACATCCATCTCCACCTCACTTATAAGTACACATGCCATTGCCTTTAGAGCCCACGTGTATAATCTGGGATAATCCCCTAACTCAATTTCCTTCATTCAATCACATCTGTAAAGACCATTTTTTTCCAAATAAGGCAGCAGTTATAGGTCTCAGGAACTAGGACCTGATATATTTGGGGGCCCTTATTCAGTCTAAGGAACGAGAACTGGGATCCTGTATGTACAAACAGCTTCCATATTCCATTTTAGTTTCCTTTCCCACCAGACTTCTCGCCTAAGTGCACAGGTATCTGAGTGCTTTGCTTGTCTGCAGCTACACATTCATTCCATTTCAGATGGAGCCAGAAATACACAGCCAAAGAAGGCATAAAGGTCCCATTTGTACAACCTTTTTCTTTTACAATTGGATCTACTGGGGTTCAGAAAGTGTCATATGCCCACGGTCAGACTTTAGTTCTGAGATGAAAATAGAACAGAGGTCACCAGACTTGTACTTTAGCTACTAAAGAACACACCATGTTCTTTGCTAGCTTCCCAGTTAGCCATTTGGTCATTAATCTGATTTCTTCTGATATATACCTTCTGTAGCAACATCCTCCTCAAACTGTCACTCAGTCCCCTAATCATTTTCTTATAAGTTACCATCATCTGATATTTGATGTATATTTATTGGTTTCTTCATTGTCTTTTCTCTCCACTAGAATATAAATTCCATGGTAACAAAACTTTGTTTTGCTCTCCGCAGTAGCTACACTAGTGCCTGGCATTTAACTGATAATTTGATACTTATTAAATGAATAAATGAATCTTAAGAACTTATCCTTTTCTCTACATCCTCACCAACACTTGCAATCTTTCGTAGTTTTGAAAATAGCCACTGTAATGGGGGCAAGGTGAAATAGCATTATTGTTTTTAATTTGCATTTTCCTAATGATTTTAGTGATATTGGGGATTTTTAAACATATTTGTTAGACATTTTCTAAAAGTGTACATGAAAATTCTCCCATCATGTTTAGTCAGTGAGTGTCTGATCATTATCTTCTGGAGTATTACAAACAAAGAGTTATGTTTCCAGCTTATTATGAGTATGGTTGTAATTTTGCAGACCTGCATTTTTTCTGCAGTATTTTGTCCTATGTTTCTAAAGAAATTACCAATGTATGACAAAAACATATACAGACTTAATTATCAATACATCTCAGGTGGCAAAAATACATTTGCTACAAGTAGGCAATAACCTAGAATCATTTTATTTAAATAAATTGTATAATTTTTTATCAACTTAAGTTTTAGTTTTAACCAACTTTAGTTTTAACCAATTTGTTTTTTTTTATTCCTTTAATCACTATTTTAGATATTTATACTCAAATAAAAAGTATCCCCTTTAGCACTCCTACACATGTATCTGATCTTCTGGTGAAGTAATAATCTTAGCAACTAGATTGTCATGTAAAATTCTCTGGCACCAGGCTCCATTTTATGGCAGAATCAAGCAGAGTAATAGCTGTGAATTATGTAGCTTTTGTTTATAAAGCAAAGGTGACTGACAATCAGCAAAAAACTATAAGCATAATGGAAAGGAAAACACATTGTTGTAAATAAAAATGCCTGCTTTCCCCTGTTTGAGAGATGCTGGGGTGGGGGGTGAAACTAGGTTAGAATTTTACACAAACACAGCTAACTCTCGGTAAGGCAGAGGAATAACTACAATGATAGATGAGAATTTCATGGGCCTCAGAGTCTAACAATTGGTGAAATATTAATCAAGGTATGTATGTGGGAACTTCTAAACTAATGTGCCTCAGGTAGTTATATCTGTGATTCTTTTATCCTCATCTTGGCTGGTTTTCGCTCACACTCTCCCTCTCACCTTGCTGGATGGTACCCTCAATTCGCTCTTACTCTCAAATGTGCCTTTCCTTTCCCTGGGACTTTCTTCTTCCAAGCAAACCCCTCCCCTCCAACACCCAAACTCTCAGTCCTACAACTGTAAAATTAGCATAATCATATTCCCAACTCATCTAAGATTATAAGAAAGTGAAAATGAGCTAAAACCAGACATTAGTGCTGAGTCTAACATTTAGTACAAAGGTTCTCAACCTGTGGGTCGCAATCCCTTTTTAAAAATGAAAATACCTTATGGTGCATCTTAGAAGGGTACAAGTGAAAATTACTAAATGTAGAATATAAATGTCTTCATAGAGTGATTAAAAGGCCATGAAGGCTATGTTAAATAGTTCAATGAAAATATTTCAGATTGTACATGAAGTCAGCACATTGTGCCCCATGATTGCGCCAATGTACACAATTACGATTTAATAAAAATAAAAAAAATGAAAAATGAAAATACATTGCAGCATTAGGAAAGTTGATAACCACTGGTTTAGTACATGATGAACACCAAACAAATGTTCCTTATTATTTTTATCATTAGTATTCTCAACAAGATACTTTCTCTAGGATAAATATACTGGAGTGACTAATTGGGGTATTTGGTAGGCCAATAGGGAGATGTTTGGGGGCATGTAATTTATATGAGGGATGGAAATTTCCAGAACAAACACTATGTATAAGGTTGGGCCTGCAACGAACAGTTGTTTAGTTGAGTTATTCCAAAGTAGAGCACAACCCAAAAAAGAAAATCGTGAAGTGAAAATAATTTAACTGGGAAATTCCACATGTATCATAGCTCCAGGACCTTCCCTCTTTTACCCAAGAAAAAAGATTGCAAAGGCCCTGAGGTTCAAGGACAAGGACCAGAGGGAGGGCAGGTTGACTGCAACTTAGTGAACCAAAGGAAGAGTTGCAGGGCCCAGATCATGAAAGGCCTTGAACAATATGGAAGAACGTTGGCTTTTACCCTGGATAAGATGTGTAACCTCTTCAAGCTTCTGAGCAGAGATGGAACAGGTGATCTCAGCCTATGCCCTCAGAAGAAGTGCCTCATCTTGCCATGTCTATATCTCAACTCTTTTTTTCTTTTTTGCTTTTTAGAAATAGTTTCATTTTATCACCCTCGGTAGAGTACTGTGGCGTCACAGCTCACAACAACCTCCAACTCCTGGGCTTAGGCGATTCTCTTGCCTCAGCCTCCCGAGTAGCTGGGACTACAGGTGCCCGCCACAACACCTGGCTATTTTTTTGTTGCTGTTTGGCAGGGGCCGGGTTCGAACCTGCCACCCTTGTTTTATGGGGCCAACACCCTGCCCACTGAGCCACAGGCGCAGCCCATATCTCAACTCCTTTTAACCAGGGATATAAAATAAGCTAAAACAATTTTTTAGTGATTGCTACATGCCTGAAAGACTCTATAGGCCACTGAGAAGGGAACAAATGGTCAAAAACTTTTCCTAGCAGTTCTTAAGACTTCCCTAACAGTCATGGCAAGACCAAGGATAATCTCAGTTTCCAAAGATGATAGGTTGTTTTCCCATCAGCAACCCTAGATCCACAAACAATTACCAGAAAGTGTTATAGTTTCCCTTTGAACTAACAGAATTGTTAGTTATTTGCATTTTCTGGGCAAGGTCACCACTTATTTTATTTTAAAAGCCAAGCTAATTGATTTAATAAGCTAAGAAAAAGAGAATCTTCTGGTGTAATCTGTCGAAAAGAAAATCAATTTGGGTGACGCCTGTGGCTCAAAGGATTAGGGCGCTGGCCCCATATACCAGAGGTGGTGGGTTCAAACCCGGCACTGGTCAACAACTGCAAAAAAAAAAAAAAAGTAAAAAAAAGAAAATCAATTTAAAATATTATGTTCTATTCTCCTCTCCCAGTTGCTTCAATGTAATTATTCATTAAGGAAAAAATATTATGAGACTAGCATGCACATTTCCCTATGGCTAAAAGCAAATGTGAATTCTTCATTCCACAGTACCAAAGACCAAAACTATTCTTAAGCCTTGTCTCCCTTAAGAATTGACTTGACCTGTGATAAAATTACCAAGTAAGAACAATCTATCTTTCACATACTCACCTACAATTGACATCCTTCTTTACTTTCCATCACTTTTCCCTTTCCATGTCTCAATGATTTTAGAATACTACCTGAAGCCACACAATCTTTGAAGACGAATCTGAAATTGCCACTAACACTTCTTTGTAAGTTAGTATTTGATGTTATTCTCATGTGTATTGATACCATAAAAAGACTACTGAGTAAATGTCTGTCTCCTTGAATAATGTCTGTGACTTAAATGGCAAAATCCATATTCTAGGATTAAATAACCCAAATCTATATTTTCAGCTCCAAAGTCTCTTGCAATCTCCAGACACAAGAGATTCTAGCTAAGTACCATAGTTGGTGATTGGTAAGCTAGTGAATAACACTGATTGAAAGTTTTATATTCACCTTTCAGTTATTAACTTCCTGGGAACCTCTACTTGAACATTGTACCCACATGTCAAAACACAATCCAAACTGCAATTATCATCTTCTACCCCAAGGATGGTCTGTGTCCTTTGTGTTCAGTTTCATTTAATTGCATCACTGTGCACCTAACAGAATTATCCCTGGCTTTCTCTTTAAGCCTCAGTATTTAAGCTTCTACCCTTCATGTTTGTTCAATTTCATTTCCTCTCCTTTAACAAGGATGAGACCAACCAGGTTTATCATATAAACTCATGATGATTAACAGTGCTTCCTGATGTGCTGTACGGAGAGGAATTAAAGACAATAGGGAAATAGCATTATGATAGATTAGTTACGTCTGTCATGGTATGGAAAAGAGTGGTGGAACACACACCACAGTCTGATGTCCTTAGCCTGTGCCCTCATCACCTCTTACCTGGAATATTGTACAAACTAAACTTTCTAAAACCAGCCTTCCCAATTTAATTTATCTTCCATATTGCTAGAGTTACTTTCACAAAATACCTAAACATGCAGCTCCATCCTCAGCTCAGAAACCTCACTTTGATTTCTGATACCTTCAGGATAAAGTCCAAACTTTCCTGCTTAACATATAAGATACTCTGGAGATTAATCGAGCCTTATCCTTAACACTCATCACCCCCCTTTCTATGGGTGGGTCACAAATACCCTTATTTTTCCCTGATCAATATTTGGGCATACTGGACTTTTGTGCACATCTTTTTTTTTTAATTTTTTTATTAAATCATGGTTTTGTACATGAATGCAATCATAGGGTACAATGTGCTGGTCTCATATAAAATTTGAAATATTTTCATCGAATTGGTTGACATAGCTTTCATGCCATTTTCTTAGTTATTGTGTACAGACATTTATACTCTACATTTAGTAAGTTTCACTTGTACCCTTCTAAGATGTACATAAGTGTGGACCCTTCAATTACTCTCCCTCTACCCATTCTCCCCCTTCTGCTCCCCTCTCTTGCCCTTTTACCCAGAGATAGAGATGTTGGTGTGGATGTAGAGAAATTGCCACTAACACTTTACTATATTGCTGGAGGGAATGCAAACTAATACAGTCCTTTTGGAAAGATATCTGGAGAATGCTTAGAAATCTAAAAATAGAACTGCCATTCGATCCCATAATTCCTCTATTAGGTATATATCCAGAAGACTGAAAATCACATTATAACAAAGACATTTGTATAAGAATGTTTATTGCAGCCCAATTCATAATTGCTAAGTCACGGAAAAAGCCCAAGTGCCTATGGACCCACGAATGGATTAATAAATTGTGGTATATGTGCACCATGGAATATTATGCAGCCATAAAGAAAGATGTGCACATCTTTTACTCAGTAAACTTTTACTCAAAAAATAAACATCCTGATTCTTCTACACTTAGAAAATAATTATTCATTTCTTCAAATCCAATTTAAAATTTTACAATTTGAATTGTGAGATTCCACAGAAGCCCTCCTTTACCAGACTCTAAAAGCATACTGTGCATGCATCCAGGAAGGTGGCCTATTTTGCTCCAGAATTTACTTGTTTATCTCTCTCCATCACTGAACTATAAATCCTCCCAGCAGACGTAATCTGGTCTTATATTTCTTTATATCCCAAGTGCCTGTCACAGAATCTGGCACATCATAGTACTCAGTAAATGTTAAAGAACTCAAAAGCAAGTTCTCTAATTGTACCCACTGAGACACTGTAATCCTACCACCAAAGAGTTATTTTGGTTGGATGCGCTTTTTGCCAGTCCTTTAGTTCACATTATAATACATTATATGTATATGAGGTGTGGCTCTTCTAGCAAACCACCAATTACTATATTAAGCACATTGTTTTATGACACAATTAGGCTAGTGAAATTGTTTTTCTGGAAGCTTTGCACCCTGCCCAAGAAAAAGAAAAACTGGCTGGAAGAGGTGATTAGGCATAGCTGAAGGGCCTTTGGCAATGCCCAAAGACAAGCAATGTTATAAACTGTACTGTTCTCAAAATCCTCCTTCTGATCTCCCAACTTCTCCTCACAGGTGATAAAGGCCTCTCTTCTCAAAAAATAAAGTAATATAAAAAGGACAGGAGAATTTGAAATATTCATTCCCTGGTTCCCACCTTCCCTGACTCTCTAAAACCAAATGCAACAAGAACATAAAGTGAGCTACAGAATACTGTAAATAATGTGAGCTTCAAGTACTCAGATGATTAAACTGAGAGTCCACCAAAGTGCAGGACAATACAAGCCCTGGAGGCTTCAGGCTTTATTTCTGAAACATGGGAATTATTCCATAAAACAACAACTAAGCAAGGGGCTTCGAAAAACACAAAGAACAACAATAACAACAACAACAACAACAAAAAACGGTAATTCAGAAGGCCTGAAAATCCGTGAAAAGCAACCACAAGTAAGGTAAGGTGCAAGATGTCCACAGGAGGTGGCCTCACCCTGAGCTCTTGACTAAGCAACTGCCATATCAGCTGCAGACCAGGTCTCACAATAACACACAGGAACTAATTGTTACCTCCCACGACTGCCCAGGAATGATTAGAGACCCACAACATACCCACCTGCCTGCAGAGTTTAACATAGACAATTCGTCAGCTGGGAATCGAGTCACTTTTCTCATTTTAAAAATAAAATAAACACTAAAGAAGAGTGAAATAAAGATTCTCAACTATGGTGTTTACTAGAACCACCTAGAGAGTTAGTAAAAGATCCCAGCAGCCTCAGCTCATTGAAGGAGGAGTTGCGTTTATCAAGTTCTCTAAGTGATTCTGATATGCACAGATGCTTAAGGCCCACAAACACTGAGCACTGATCCTCAAACTTGGCTACCCAGGGAATCAATTCTTAAAGCTGTGGACCTTTAAGCATTAACTACTGCCTGTGTCCCATCCAGAGATTTTGGTTTAATTGGGCTGCATGTAGTGTAAGCATCAGGATTTTTAAAGAGTCCCCAGAGAAAGCCAAGACTGAGAACCACTGAGCCAGAAGAAGGCTTGCTGTCACCAAAGGAGAACAACTGATCCCAATATATTTAAAATTCAATTCATTCATAACTTGAAATCCTTATTCTCACCCACCACATTTAAGGACAGAATCCAGAAGCCTGTAGATGATTCTCACAGCTATTATTCAACTCAATGGAATATAATAAAATCACAAATGACATAAAGGAATGACATAATCGAGAAGACTTTTATATACCAAGGAAATTTGGTATTTAATCAAATAATCTCTTAATCAGCAGCAGCAATGCTGTCTCTAGCCCCTAGAGCTCTGTCCTAACCCTATCCTCCATAGGAGCTATTTTATTATTGACTACTTGAAAGAGGGCAGAAAAGGGCCACTTCTCCGAGCTGTCCTTCACTGCTCTCTGATAGCCCAGGCTGAGATCACATTCACTACCAGAGACTTTCCCCAGTTTACCAGATGCTGCACATCTGCCCACAAACCATGAAACTTTACAAAATGGCAGAGCTGCCTCCTGCTTTCCTGGCATTCATTTTATTCTTACTTAATTATCTCTTGCAATTTTAGGAAATTAAGTAATTAATAATTAAGTAATTGCAATTAAGTAATTGCAATTATCCCTTGCAATTTCCTAAAAATGACCACTTTGAATACGAACATAGAGCAATAGAAAGCATGCAGGCCTTGTATTTTAAAGCAATTAGATGCCTCATCAACTGTGCAACTTTAAGCAAGTTCCTTAGCCTCTCTGAGTCTCCTTTTCCTCACTTATAAAATTGGACCAATAATGCTAACTGCCCAGACGTGCTGCGATGATCAAATGTGATGATCACATGACATCTTGCAGTTATGTCTGGCTTCGAGTGTCTGGACCCAGTGAGCACCGCAAGAGTGGAGTCGTTATGGTTACTCTATTGAAGCTGTCGTTATTCTACAAGGTACAGAAGGGAACACTACTTCAGGCAAACGTTATCTGCCTAAAAAGAACAAAGTACCTCCCCCCTCTTAGGAAACTGCAGATTATCCAGAGAGCAAAGATTCAAGTTGTTGATCTACATAAGGACCCAAAATTGGCAAAATTAGCCACTATAAATTATGCCAACTTTGGACCTAAGTACCATCTGATGTTTTACCCACGCTGATTCTCCAAACCAGAAAGGTCCATGGTGATCATTGAAGCTTAATACATTTTCACACTAAAGAAATGGAGTCCCAGAGTTTGCATGCTGCTTTAGAACAACTTAGGTATGAACTAACAGGTGTCCTAAAAGCAGCCACCCCTAAAGCCACCACACATAGAGAAAATGGAAAATTGTAGCTAAATATACCTGGTTTACAAAACATTCATCACAAAATTTTATAAAGAGGTGGACAATATTTTGTAAATATTTTGTAAAATTTTGTAATGAATATTTTGCAAATAAAGGTAAATTTAGCAACAGTTTCCCATTTCCCTACCTTGGCACTACTAACATGTGGTGACAGATTTTTTTGTTGTTGTTGTTGTTGTTGTGGGGGTGGCCCTGTGCATTGCAGGATGGTTAGCACCATTCAGGTGCTCTCCCTACAAGTTGCCAATATCAACCCCTCTATAGTTGTGAGAACCAAAAATGTCTATAGGCATTGTCAGATGTCCCCTGGGGAGCGAAACTGACTCCTAGCTGAGAAGCACTGCTCTCAATGATAGTACAGTAGCACAAAACTAAGTTCAGAGAGGGTAAACAACTTACCTACGGACACAAAGGAGCTAAGCAGGAGAGAGAATAAAAACAAATAAGCACACAAAAAAATACACGTATATATAGGCTATTAGTCTGGTGATTTTTTTCATTTTCTTTTTTGCTGAGTGAAGATGAGTTTCAATTCATTCTTATTCTCCCTCTTGGAAGGGAAAAATAAACAAGAACTTGAAAAGCCTGTTGAGGCCAACTGTTTCAAACATGCTGTGTATGAAATATCAATATTTCCCATCACAAGATACAGAAAGTGTGAGTTTACTGTAATTATTTCTAGATGAGGCTGTTTGAAGGTAAATAACCCACAGGATATTTTGTATACAGTTGGGTTATTTCTACCACAACATCAGGGAGAAACAACTCAATTTTAGCGCTGGAGATAGAAAAGTTCTAACACAAATGACCTATCATTTCCCTGAAAAGTGGTTACAAAGGTTTGGCACAACTATTAAAATTAATTGAAAACTAACAAGGAAATTCTAGTAATAATGGGAATAACAGTGTTAAGGCTGAGAGAAAGTGGAAATAAGAGATTTGACTTTTTCAAGGTGAATGATGTTATCTCGAGTAAAAGCTAATACAGTCTGCCCACTGGAGATGGAAGAGGTGTTGATTTATTTGCAGAGTGCCTTTGGACATGACCCATATGGCAGGCAGATATTTTTCCTCTGGGTTCCCTCCAGGAGGAGACATTTCCATACGGGTCATGGCCTTGCGTTGTTGAGAAAACTTTCCTATCTTGTTTCCTTGTCTATGCCTTATTATAGAATTTCTGAAAAGGCACAAGACATCTAATAAGTAAGGCAATGAATCTATAGACACCTGAATATTTTCCAGCTGGCAAAAGACAAGAAAAAAAATTTTTTTAAATAGAAAAGAATTAGAAACCTTTGAAATACACAGGCCTGAAGAGAAGGGTAAATGAAAATATTCCATCTCTCAAGCTTTGTGGAAAAGGCAGGACCTTCTCACATGCAAAGCCTGGGAAGGTTAGAAATTATTTTATGATTCAACCAAACAGAAAAAGCTAAGTCTAATCCTTTTGTACAGCTGGGGCCAGGCTAGTTATCAGCCATGTGTCCTTCTGCAACATGCTAACCTTCTCTGAACCTCAGTCTTTCCATCTATATACTGGGGGCATATAGCTCATAAGGAGGAAGAGATCGTGCATGTAACTTGCCTAGTATGCTCCCTGACACAGAAGAAACATTCAGTAATTCTCCTTTCTTTCTTTCTTCCTTTATTCTCCAAATCTATACTGAAAAAAGAAAGCCAAGGGAGATGTTTGGCTTTAAATCTATGAAGCTAATTTATAGCTGTCATATGAATGGTATAACCCAACTATAACACAAGGATATAGGGAAAGGGGCAAAGGTAGGGTGGGGAGAGGGGAGGTTGGGGCGGAGGGAGAGTAATTGGTAGGGCCACACCTATGGTGCGTCTTAGAAAGGTACAGGCAAACCTTGCTAAATGCAGAATACAAATGTCTTCATATAATAACGGAGAAATTGTCAGGAAGGCTATGTTAATCAGTTTAATGAAAATAGTTAAGATTGTATATGAAACCAAAACATTGTACCCCTTGATTGCACTATTGTACACAGCTATGATTTAATGATAAAGATAATAAAATAAAAAATAAAATAAAAATAAGGACAAATTTGGAAATTAATAAAGGCTATGACATATGGCTTTTAAAAAAAATAAATATTAGATATTTTTAAATCTATAAACTTTTCCTTTATTCTCTTCTAAGAATACAATGAACAGAGGCCTCAAATTAGACCTTAGTGGAGCCAATAAAATGCCTCAATTGCTGCTACATTTGTCTTTCCATAAAAGGTCCAGGGCCTTCCTGTGCCAGTTGGGGCAGCCAGTGCACAGTCCTGTGTCTCATCAACTGGGGGAAACAGGTGCAGCAAACAAAACATGATGGATATAGGGGCGGCCAAGGTGAGGCAGAAACATCAACAGTCTAAATCTGGGGCGAAGTGGGGAAAGCACAGGGCAGCCTTCACCTTTAGCCAAAAGAAGAACAAGATTAGCCAACTTTAAACTTTAGCTTAGCAAGCCCTCGACTACCCTGTGCAGTTCCAAGAAACATCTCCTCCACCTCTTTTTTAGACCTACAAGTGACTGTAGACTTCGTCAAGTCAGTGGGTTCATAATTTTCAACAAGAACAGAGACCAAAAGATTTAATTTGCCCAAAGTTTTATGATTAGAATTGGTTTCCAAAACTTGGAGCGGGAGGAGGCGCTCTAGCCCTGCGTCAGGCCTTCTTCCCATGGAGGTTCCAGTCACACTGTCCTCACACTGTCCTCCCCTGGCCTCTTTAGCCCATGAGGTGCAAATGGCTGCTAGGCTCTGAAAAATAGAACTCTTTTACCAAACCACAACTTTCTCTACTACGCTGCGCTCTTCCTAGGGTCCCAATACATAGAACTCATACCTGTTTCTAAGAGCAAAGAGATAGCCCAGTCCTTGGAGAGCTTGTGTTACCCTTTTGAATTTCATCATTTCACTCAGTAATAAGTAATAAGAATTATATTTGCAAAGGTGAGAAGTATAAAGCTATCCCCCAGTTACCTCTCAGTTCTAGCCACACAAGTCTATGGGGACCCAAAAGGGCACAGAATTAATTCCACATTGCTCAAATGTAGAGATATCCATGATGGGACTACATGTAAAGGTGTGGGCAGGGCTAACGCCTGAGGGATGGGAAGACGCCCAGAGCCTAGCCATTTGCGCCTCATGGGCTTTAGAGGCCGGAGTGTGACCGGAGCCCTCGGGAAGAAGCCCTGTCGTGCAGGGCTAGAGCCCTGCTTCCTCTCCAGCTTCTCCTGCAGCCTCCCACTAAGCAAACCCACTTGGAAGCCACAAGGCGCAAGGGCCCGGGTAATGCAGTCCATGGGGTTGGCCTCCAAAGAGTAAGGCTGGCAGAGAGCGGGGAGAAAAGGTAACAGGTGGTGCCACCTCAGTTGTCAGGGAAATTAACCAGGATGGATCCTCCCCAGGGTAGTTGAACCTAGAGATCCCCGGATACAGGACTTGGGAGGGACTCTTCTCATGGATTCTCAGACACTGCAGGGGCTGCCGGGGGCAGAGCAAGAGCCCAACCAACTAAGGCAGATCTCAGGTAGGTTATCAGACGTAGGAAAGGATAACAGAGGAAGTCAGGAAAGGGACTATCACTAAAAAAGAAATTAGCAAGAAGCCACACACAAAGGGACAGCGTTTCTCAGAAGGAATCGGCCCCCAGTGTGAGGCAGACAGGAAGCACTGAAGAGATTAAAGTGCCGTGGAGACATGGCCAGGGAGCAGCCTGCCAAGAACCAAGCTACGTAAAACAAGCCTCACCATCAAACACGGTAGTGAGTTGTGAACAGGCATGGATTGAGGAGGGTGGAGCACAGGTACAAACAGAAGAGCCCAGGCACAGGAGACCAGGGAGGGGAGGGCTGGCCACATGGGGTACAGCCCCCAGCTCCATTCAGAAAAGGGAGTGTTCCCGTGTTTCCCAGAAAGAGAAAGGCTGATGCACCTGCTAGTGGTCCAGCACCCAAAGCACCCCAGGCAAAGATCAGAGTTTCAGTTACTGACATCTTATTTAGTTTCATCTTCACAACATTGAGGAAGCTCTTTATCCTTATTTTTCAGGTAAAAAAATAGCAATGGGAGAGTTTAGTAGTTGAGAGCATGAGCACCAAAGCCACCTTTCCTGGGTTCCCATCTTTGCTGTCTGATCTTAGGCAAGTACTTGACCGCTCTGTGCCTAAGTTCACTCAGCTGTGAAATGAAGTTAATAACTGCATCTATGTCATTACCTACCTGAAAATACTGAAAAATATTTAGGAATACTTGCAAGGTGTCAGTGCCTCATCAGTGAGTGATATGGAGTAGAAATTCAATAAATGCTGGCTGCGGGTGTTAAGTTCTACCTAAAGGCCTACTGCTAACAAATGGAGGGGCTGGGATTTCATGCATGATTACTCTAACTTCAAAGCTCCTGTATGTTCTTTCCACCCTGCCATGACGACATGCTGATCCAAGTGGCACAGATGTCTCAAGGAAGAGAGGCCTCTGGGCATGACGCCCCATGGAATCTGCCTCAGCTCTTCCAGCTATCCCAATTCCCATTACACATTCCTTCAAAGGACCCAGAGATTATTCATTCTAGTTCTTCAGATCTTCAGTTTTGGAGAGGAGGGAGCTGATTGATAAAGCCACCTTGGAAAGCTTGAAGTCATAGAAAAAATGTACCAGTACCCAGCTTTCTGTGGGGTCTGAATCCATCTAGTCTACCTACAGGCACACTCAGGCCCATTGAACACAGCCGCCTTGGAGTTGCACAAGCTCCATCCTCCAGAAAAGATGGAAAAAGTAGGGTGCTCCCCGCAACCTTTTTTGAACCTGTTTTGTCTCATGGCTTCTCTACCTGAGGACATGTGTTGAGGAACTCTTATCTCCTCAACTAGGATGTGTGGCCCTCAGCAGCCATGGGGACCTGCGCTCACAGAGCTGATTGAGTCCCAGGCCCCAGAAGTGTTCTGCACTTTGTCCATATTTCAACCATGAGTTTCAAGTCTGCCTTTTATCATAAACCAAACTACAAGAATTGAAGCCCCTGGATTTGCAAGTTGTACAGTGACACTCTGATTAACTCCCACAGTAGCTATAGCATGTGCTATGGACTGAATGTCTGTGTCTCCCCAACATCCACATGCTGAAGCCTAAATCTCTATGAGGTATGTCCTTGGGGAGGTGATTAGGTCAAGGGAGTGGAGCCCTCATGAACAGAATTAGTGTCCTTATAAGAAGCAAAGGAGAGCTGATCTCTTTCTTTCTCCACCATGTGAGGATCCAAGAAGAGAACAGTGGTCTTCAGACCTGGAAGAAAACACTCACCAGATACTGACCTATTGGCACCTTGATCTTGAACTTCTCAGGCTCTAGAACTGTGAGAAATAAATTATTGTTTAAGCCGACCATAGTATTCAGTTGTAGCAGCCAGAACAAAGACAGCATTCAACTTCAGAAGGAAGGGAGAAGGGAAGGAAGGGAAACCATTAGCCCAGGCTAGCACCAGGAATGGTGATGGTTCAGCCTCTAGCAGCTTTTCCTGGACCTTCTCACAGTTCCATAGGTAATCCCTGAGCATATGAGGCCACTGCTAACCTCGAACTGGTGTTTCTGAAGAGTAATTCTCATCTTTCAGTAGTAATAATCCAGAACATGGTTTATTACAGCATCTAAGACCTGAATTATAACTCAAGTCCACTTACTAATTGCATGATAACTGGGGAAAGTTACTAAACCTCCTAGCCTCACTTATGTTGCACATTAAACGGTAATGAAACTTCCTTGCCTAGAGGGTTACTGAAGGTCTGGATGAGAGGTTGCATACAGTGTCAGCCGTGTGGTCACTTGTGCTGCCCTTTCCTCTGCCTTCCTCTACCGACAAGATGTAGCAGCTAATGAGAGCCAACTTCCTGAGACCACCAACCTCCTTCCTGTGGGCACTTAACCCACAAATACCTTGACAAGATCCATGCGATGCCAGTGGTGAATGACCTGGAGGTCTGAGGACTGAAGGGGAAGCCAGGGATATTGGTGGGAAATGACCAAGAAATCATTCCATCCCACATGCTTCTTCCTTCTCCCAGGCCTCTATGCTTCAGTGCTAATCCAGCCTTTTTCAAAAAGCTGTTTCCTCCTTCAACTCTTATCTCCTCAACTAGGATGCTCTTTGATAGAAGTGGGGGTTCTCCTGTGTCTTTTCTAATGCATGGCTTAGTGCTGTGATCATGAAAAAGGAATGCACATCTGGGAAGTTCCACCTAACCTTGATAGTTTCAAGTTTACATCACATGTATAGTGTTGGTTGATGCTACCTAAGGAAAAAAGAAGAATTATCATTTATTATGTCTCTTATGCCTAGAAGATTTGGATTCGTCCTCTTATTTTCTGGAAGGGAAGGAAATAAATCATAGCTCAAGAACTTTTCCAGCCCTTGAAATTAATGATTCTTTGTCATTAACATAGCCCTCGAACCCCAACAAATTTAAAGTTATAAAAGTTGTGAAAATAATTTGTGGGAAGAATGACGTATATTTGATATTTAATGATGTTGTCCAGGAAATGTTACCCGATTTTGCAGTGAGAAATTCCTCTGCTGCTCAGGAAGTGATTCGTCCTGCCAAGTCTTAGAAAATGGGGATTCCATAATTATAGCAGAGAGGTTGTGGCCAACAGAAAAAAAAAAAAACTTAGCCTAGCAGAGAAAGAATGTAGCTTGGGATAGGAGAGCGGCCAGAGACAGACAGCTGCAAGCCTTGCTCACAAAGGCCAGCAGGGTTAACAAGGAAGGCAAACCCACAGCATTTTGCAGGACAGGCTACAGAACATCAAAGCCTTCTTTGTAAATCATCTGCTAAAGACTCCCTTCGGAGCTGGTTCAAAAGCAGAAACTTGGGAATAATGGCCTTAAAACCAAAAGCAATAACAGAGGGCAATGCATGTATCTTTGACTCCTTGGGACAAGAACCACACAGTGCAGCCGAAAGAGCATCAGCAAAATCTGGGACAAGAAAAAAGCAGGCACAGCTAGAGGTCTTACTTTGTTTCGTGCTGTTATAACAAAATATCTGAGACTATGTAATTTATACAAAAGTTTATTTCCTTATAGTTCTGGAGGCTGGCAAGTCCAAGATCAAGGCACCAGCAGGTGCAGTGTTGGGTGAGGGTTGCTCTCTGCTTCCAAGATGGTACCTTATTTTGGAATTCTCACAGAGGAACGCTAGAGAATTCCTCACATTGCAGAAGGGCAATCTAGCCAACCCCTCTCTATAGAGGCCTTTTATAAGGGCACCTAATTTGTGTGAAGGAGGAGCCTTCATGGGCTAATCACCTCTTAAAGCTCCATCTCTTAGTACTATCACATGGCCATTCCCTGAATTTTGAAGGGGACACATTGAAACCACAGAGGTAGAGAAATAATCATTGCTTTGCCCACCTTGCTGGCTTCCCTTAGTGAAGAGGTGCTGTACTTCAATGTCAGAGTCCACTGCATAGTTTGTACCCATTCCTTTAAATATACATTATATATTACACTCAAATTAGAATGGAAATTCATATAGCCTTCATAAAACTTTTAATAACAATGATAATAGCTTCTTAAACATATGAGTGTTTTGTATGAGCTAGACACTGTAGCAAGCAGCTTATTGTATTATCTCATTTAATTTTCAGCTCTAGAAGTGAGACATCATCATTATTTCTGTTTTATGGATAAGAAAAGTGCTATTCAGAGAGCTCAAAGAGCTTCTCAAAATCACACAGTTTAAAGGAGGCAGAATATTTATTGCAGCTCAATTCATAGTTTCCAAGTCATAGAAGCACCCTAAACACCCATTAACCCATGAATGGATTAACCAATTGTGGTATACATATACCATGGAATACTATTTGGCCGTGAAAAAGATGGAGACTTTACATCTTTTATGTTTACCTGGATGGAGTTGGAACATATTCTTCTTAGTAAAGTATCTCAAGAATGGGGGGGAAAGTATCCAATGTACTCAATACTACTATGAAACCAATATATAAACATTTACACACTCATCCGAATGATAAAACACAAATATAGTCTAGCAAGGGCGAGGAGTGAGGAGAGAGAGGAGAGGAGGGCAAGTGGAGGGAGGGCATTTGGTGAGATCTCACCTAAAGAGCACAATGCAAGGGTGCATTTCAAAATAACTAAGAGTGAATTGTAACTATCTTACCACAAAAAATAAGTGAGGAGATAGCCATGTTAATCAGTTTGATTTAAGCAGTCCACATAGTATATCAAATCTTCACATTATACCCCATAAATGTACAGTTACGATTGTAATTAAAAATTAATTTTAAAAAGGGGGCAGAACCAGAATTTGAACCCAGATATACTTGATCCAGTGACAGGGAAACTAACTAGAAGAGCAGAAGCTTTCAACTTCAGTGAAGATTATCTGGGGACCTTATTAAACTTGCAAGCTCTCGTGCCACATTCCTAAAGACTCAGTTTCAGCAGGACTGTGGTGGGACCTGGACCTCAGGATGGTTCTGAGATGTCTGATGATTCTGACCCATGTGGTCTGGAAGCACAGTGAGCTCAATACTCCACTACAACATAACGCCTCTTACCATGATCTTCAAAAACATGTTAAAGAGAGAGCTCCAAGTGTGATGCGCAGACACCTGGAGCTGTGACCCCAACTTATTACAGTCAAGGTCCATAAATCCAGATCAGGCAAAAGCAGGTCGGCAACTGCTACCTTGGAGAATTTTCTCTCACACAACCTGTTTCTACTTGGAGTTGCTCCATACGACAGTCACATCTTCCCCTTTATTTCACAAAGGGAAGACATTGAAGTACATCACAGAGGCAGCTACTAAAACCACAAGAAGGATCTAGAAAACGTGGACCTCTGTTCCAGCCTGCTTGTTCCTATTCACCAAGATGAATTCAAGCACTGCCAAGTTTCAACTTGAACACTCTGAGTCTCCACACCGGCAATCTTTTTTTTTCTTCTACTTAGTAAGACTTTTTAATTGAAAATCTAATAACTAGTAGAATTTAAGATAATTTTGCGATGTTTCAGATTGGCCAATATGTTCAACAAATAATTTACATGTCGTGTGAGGATGATTTTATTTTGTTGGGAATTGATTCTTTGATTTTCTTTTGTTTGGTAGTTCTATTTTAACAAGGGGGGCTGTGGGAAGAGTGTCTATTTCCCTGCAAGAGTTGTAGTTCTTAGGTTTCTCATACCAGTGGAATCCCTGGTTTTGTACTTCTAAAAAAATGGATTTTCTAAGTAAAATATCTTGCCCCTGATAATCTTTTTATCAATGGCAAAAATTATAACTGATAAAACATGATTTTACTGAAATAACACATTTTTCTAACTTCCGTTGCAATGAACACAGCAAATGCTATGTTTAAAATGCTAAACTACTGCCTTCACATTGCTAACTTAATAGCCAATTATTACAATGAGTTTAAGTGGGTTTATGAACATTTTTAGTAAGGCATCAACTTTTTATTTGTCATTTTAAAAAGTTATATTTTTTCATGCTGCATAACAAAGATAGCATAAGAGGCCATAGTTATAAGCTTCTCTCAACTGACAGTCTCCTGACAGGGGAGCAGTGTGGTCATTTCTGCATTGCTAAAATAAGTATTTTAAAAGTCTCTTCTATTCTGCTCTTCAAAAAGTGATGCCTAATGACAGAAGATGGCATTTTTAAAAGCCTTTTCTTTCTATTCATCCTGCAGTAGTGGAGCCAGTATTTTTACCATCACAGGCTATAATTTTCACTTGATTTCCTCTTTATTTCACTTTAGTAACCTCTGTCACTTCTCTAAATTCAATACCATTCAATACAAAAGTCCAGACATGATTGCAGAATCTGTGTGTATTTAGAAAGCCTCTAAAACCGGTTCAGTTCCTGTCTGTGCCGATGCAAGGTTTAGAACTTTCTCACACTGAAGCAGAGCTTGAAGGCCAAGTTAAGGGCAATCTGTTAAGTCTGTGTGAATTCGTCTGGACCCTTGTGAAGACTATTTCCTAAAGTGTACTTTTGTATTGCTGTAGAGCTGTTTGCCACAGCTTCCGAGGAAGACGTTACCAACACCCTGGAGGGAAGGCCTTGGAACAGGAGTAACACAGCCAAGACTCAACAGGAGGTACCCACTTTCCACAACAGTTTTTTTAGCACCCTCAGAAAGTAAAGCTGGGTGATAACCCAAAAGTACTCAGAAAGCCTGGAAGTGACACTACACTTGGAGGCAAGGAGACTCTGTCCCCCAATCATCTTTAAACCAGACTCTGGAGACCAATTCACAGTCCCCAAGCATCAGAATGTGCAGTCTGTGCAATTCTCTTGGCAAACAAAGCAAAGAACATCACACAGAAAGGCAGAGGTGCTCTTCTGCTGCGGGAGACATCACTTTATTCCTTTAAAACACCCACGTGCACAAACATACACTTCTTCAGATTTTTAAATATAATTAAAGTAATATTGATTAAGGAAATTCCCTCAATGTGTTTATGAAACTGTAATGTTTGTCAAACACCAAATTACAAAAGTTAGATGATGGGAAGCCTAACATTTCTATATAAATTTCTAGATAACTGATGGAAGAAGAAACCTGGAGTTTAAAAACTGATTTAAAAAATACGAGATTGCAGTGGCTCACTCTTGTAATTCTAGCACTTTGGAGGGCTGAGGCAGAAGGGTGGCTTGAAGCCAGGAGTTTGAGAGTACCCCAAGTGAGAGCAAAACCCCATCTCTACGAAATAGATAAAAAAGTAGCAAGGCATGGTGGCACACATCTGTAGTGCTAGCTATTGGGGAGGTAGAAGCAGGAGGATCATTTGAACTCAGAAATTTGAGGCTTCAGTGATCTGTGATAACACCACACTGCACTCTAGCCCAGGTGATAGAGAGAGACTGTGTCTCAAAAAAAAGGTACCATAAACTTCTTCAAATTGCAGGAACATCATCTTGTTACTTGAAGTGACTTAGAATTTTGAAGCTAAAAGAGGCTTAAAAGAGCATGTAAGAAAACATTTTTATTTCATAGATAAAGAAACTAGCTATGATTGGCTCCAATTCTTACTGTTTCTTTTTCTGCTTTAACATTCAGTAAGATTTAAATCAAAGAAGAACAAAGGACTGTCAGGGATTATCCTCTGATAAGCTGGGGCCTTGCAAACAAGACTGAGAAATTCCATTTCAACCCAGAAGATAACTGGAGGCCAGCAATTTTGAAAAAAGAAAGGACAGTGCTGAAGTACAGGGTGAGAACAGGGGTTGTAGCTGAATGTTTTCAAAGTGATTACAAATGCACAGGCTGGAATCCATAGTTTGGTGAGAAACAAAATCTTTTTGAGAACTCACAGCGTGTTGGGCCAAAGTGAAACCCCAGAGCTCATCTAGTTAAATCCCCCTCTTTGTACAGATAAGGAAGCTGAGGGTCAGGGAGCAAAAGAGACTGACTTACCCACATCACACAGCTGGTTTGGGAGCTGAGTCAGGTCCATTGTCAAAGTCTCCTAATGGTCTGGCCAATGATCTTTCCCTCAGACCAAACTGCCTTGCAGAGCTCACGTTTAGGTGCTGATTCTAAGACTGCAAGAAAAAAAGTCAGACATTAAGGATACAAATAAAGCAAAAAAAAAAAAAAAGGAAAATTCTTCATATACAGAGGGTGCCTCCAAAATATACACATATCTTAAGAGAAAAAGCTATCAGATTCATGCCCGTGGCATGACAACACTAGCATTCATTTCATTAAGGCTGTCTTTTGAGTGGATATAATACTATGATACTAATTCAATTCAACTTCGAAAAGTAATATATAGATAACACTTCTTAAAATATGTAGACATTTTTTGGCACCCTGTGTATATAAAGACAAGATTCAGAGAGGGCTTCTTAGATCTTTAAGGAATGGAAACTTGGTCAGAGAGTCACTGGTAATAATAGGTGCGGACTTTTATGTTAAGGAAGGGAAGGCTTTGTGAGAGGAAAGAAAGGGTGTCAGCCTCCTTCTCTTCACTTGCAGTAATTTCCATGCCTCAGATGGAACCACCCTGTTCTTTACGAATGTGCAAAAGTAAAACTATAAGTGTAAGCACCTCCTCTTTACTTATTTGAAGCTAAAAATCAATCCAAATGCAAGGCCCTGATTTCCACCTTTACCAGGACTTCCACCCATGGCTGGACAAAAGTCTCCAAAGATTTTTTTTTTCTTTTCTTTTTTCCTGATACATAATAATTTTAATAGTTTTCTAAACGTGTATAAGCTTTACTAAATAAAATGTTCCCTACCTCTGTAAGCCCTTGAAATACCTCCCTTGTTCCAACACTAACTCCCTTCCCCAATTTTTTCCCCAAAAATTCTGTAATTTTTTTTAGTTTGGATTAATATGAAGGTACATACAATTAAGTTATATTGTTTGTATTTATGTCTCCAGGGACAGCACTAAAATCTGTCTTCTATCCATCTGTCCATATGAATCAGCAGTGTGGATCAATCATTTTGATTGATTTTTAACTTCAAATAAGTAAAGAGGAGGGGCTTGCACTCGTAGTTTCACTGCTGCACATTCATAAAGAACACGGATCAGAGGCAGGGCAATTTCTTCAAGTGAAGAGCAGGAGGCTGAGATCCTTTCTTTCTCTCACAAAGCCTGTACTGCCTTTGCTTCCCTATCACTAAAGTCCACACCTATTATCCCCAGAAGCATCTGTCCAAATCCACGTGTCCAGAAAAGGGGGGACTCTGAAACTTCGGTGCCCTTGGAGCCTGGGATGGTTGCTGAAATGCCTGGGGTCAACCACCGTGGCACACTATCCACCGTCTGGAGGTACGGCCCTCTCTGATTGTTGGCTTTATTTAAACTGTTGATATTTTGCTTATTATGATTTGAGTTAATTTTGACTTTTTAAATATCCATTAAAATACTATTTATCTTGCTTAATGAGTTTCTTGGGGTCTCCTAGAGTTTTGTGCTCAAGCCAACTGACTCACTTGCCACACCCTAGGCCTAGCCCTCCTTAAGGACACGTGAGAGAGACAGTCACAGGTCACCACCACTGATGGGACCTACAGACCATGAACTGCTGAAACCTCCACAGGCTGGAGGGATCTCTCTCTCCATCACCACTCCCCACCTCCTCAACCTCCTCTACTCTCCTGTCCTTCTTCCCCTCAAGCATAATTCTCACCAGGGGGTTAAGCTCTCTGAGAGCAAGAGTCAGGAATGATGAGAATGGGGTAGGAAAGAGGGTTCAAGTACTTCCTCTTCAGGCCCTTCTGGAACCTTCCCCCAGCCAAGGAAGTCCACACCAGGCTTAGAATGGATTTGGGGATGAAGAGCCTGGGAGGAAAATGGAAAGACAAACACAAAATGAATATCTCAGAACTATTGGGCACCACTAACAACAACAAAGTAGGAAACTCATAAAACTGTGTACCAACAGAAAGATGTTATTGCTGGAGGAAACCAACTTTGAGTAAATAATCTTTCCCGGTGGTGAGGATGACATTTTTTTTTTAAATAAGGGAAGCACAAAAGTAATGGAAGAATGAAGGGAAATGATAAAGCAAAGCCAGAAATTAAAATCTTATCAGCATATCTCCAAACTTTGGGGCCAAAGCAAAAAGTTTTTAGATGCTCTATGAAAATGTAGGAAATACAATAAGAGGTGACACCATCTGGGAGGAAAGGGATATTGAGGCAGTCGCCAAAAAGGCAATGACCTGGATAATGAGGAGACACAAGGGAGACGGTTAAGGACATGGGAGAAAAATAAAGTGAGAACAGTGTCTCCAGTTTTCAAACTGGAGAGGCTTAGGGGGAAAGAAACTAACCCTGTTCAAGGAGGAGTAAGATTGCTATAAAATTCAGTCTGATGGTTTTTTGTCTCCATGAAAGCAGACCACAGATGACATCAACCGAAGCTTTGATGGGGAACCAAGGCCTGAAACTGTCCCTGATGCCAGATGTGAGGTGACAAAGAAAGTCTGAATCTCCATTTTAGTCATATTAAGGAAGCGAAGGGTAGGAGAGTAATGTGCTTATGTCAGGATTCTCAAGAATAGGAAAAATACAGACCTGGTTAAATCTAGAATGAAGCGAGTCCTAAAAACAAATAGGGAGAGAAAGAAAGGAAAAGACAGAGGCAGGAAGGGAGAGAAAATGAGAGAGAAGAGACATAAAGAAATAGAAAAAGGCACTTGGTGGTTTTGACCAACACTACTTTGAAAACTTGGTAGAAAGGCTAAGAACTTACATGAGCTACCCTCCACCCAAATATGGTCGGATCCAGGAGGTAAAACCCATGTCCCGTGCATCTCTCTTGTGATCCGTCAGTCAAGGCCATTCTCTGGGCCCTGGACAGGAGTAAACGTATTCTCTAGTGACCCACACCTTGCTGTTAGCTGGCTCCCCATGTCAATACAAGCATGTTCTCATTTGACTTTTGGAATGGCTTATACCATTCTTTGTCACACAAGCAATTTTAGCAACTCTTGGAACTAAGATAAAACAGTTTCTTAGAAATAGTATAATCCTAAACATGAAGATGGTAAGATATACTTCCACAGTTCCTTTTTATTTTTAAATCAGCAATAGTCATCTATGTAACACAGTAAAATAACACCAAAATAACTTCATGTTTTACTTTCCATTCTACTTTTATATGAGTTCTGTATTAAAGTAAAAAGTCAGAATGTGAAATGAAAGTTATAAATTATACTTTACAATCTGTAATTTCATCATGTCTGACACTAGTTAGTATAGATACAAGTTTTCATCAAACATTGGACTTATTTCCAAGAAGGCATCTGTCATCTAAATCTACTAATGAAGTATCACTTCACATGATTCTCACTGATTTTGTGACTTTTTTTCTGGTTCTCATTCCTGCATTACTGCAGTAATATTCTGGCTAATCAAATGGGAAGGGAAAATGATAGACACCGTTTTTTATCACATAATTTCCCAGGCTAACAGACTGAATCTCAGTTTATTCTGACATAAACATCTTCAACAACCAAAGTCAGAAAGTTAACGAATGGATGAGGACAATTGCCCACATATTCAGTGTATTGTACTCACTTCAGTGTTACCTTATGGTGGGAACTCATTAGAGATGGAAATACTCAATATAAATGCTTCAGGCAATGTACTTAATAAGGAAAAATGAGCATAATCCTCAAAAGGGAATTTTTCTGAATGAACAATTAATTCCTTTAAGAGAATTAAGTAACAGTTAAATCCTGCCACATTGTTTGGTTTCCAAATTTGGCCATAGATAAATTATAATAAATTTCACAGGAAATTATCAAGACATGAAAAAGTGACTGTGAGTTATAGGCATTGAGCCTCTAAATCTGTCAGCAGATATTCAGACCTTCAGTTTGCACCATTTCACACCCAGAATACAATAGGCTTGCTCAATCTCCATGGAAACACTACTGGATTAGGAGTCCAAGACCCTAGATTCTAATTCCAATTCAATTTGCCTCTCTGACTTTGTTACCTCCTGAATAAAATGAAAGGTTTGGATTAATTGGGCTCAAGAGAGTCCAGAGTAGTGGGGACCTGGAAAACTACTGGTTCTCTGAAGTCAAATGCTGCTATGAGGAGTGTGTATCCCATGTTGCAGGCCTGCAGATTTTTCAAGAGAATCCAGAAATCTAGATTTTAATAAGACGAATCCTAACTTTTATCATTAGGTAAACAGTTGGGCAGAAGTTAAAACTGTTTCAAAAGGTTGGGAACTTCCACTTCTGACAAAGATGAAGTAACAAGGATTAGACTTATTTTCTCACATGAGATGAAACACACACACACACACAAATATGAAACAATGGTTTTCAAGACACAAGACATCAGTCAGTAAAAGACAGTGACCTCTGAGAAATAGAAAATGAGGTAAGCCCTACAAGTGCCCCAGCGTGAAAGAGTGCCAGACAACTGAACTGAGAGAGGTAAGTCTTTCCACCAAGTGCTGCTGGAACAACTTGATATTCACATATAAAAAAATACACTTCAATCTAATCCTCCAACCATGTACAAAAATTAACTTAAAATGGATAGAGGCCTTCCTGTTAAACCTAAATTATAAAATGCTTATAATAAATGGAAATGTAGGAGGAAAAACCTTTGTCATTAATATGACTTTTGGGTGAATCTCAAAACAACTATGAAAAGTTAAAGAAGCCAAATGGAAAAATTGCATAATTCTATTCGCAGAAAATTCTAGAAGATGCAAACTAATTCTATAATGACTGAGGAAAACAGCTCAGTGGTTGCCAGGAGGGGCTGGAGACAGACAGAAAGATTACAAAGGAGCATAAGGAAACTTTTGGTAGTGTCGAATGTGTTAATTATCTTGATTGTAATGAGAGTTTCATCCAAGTATATCTTTATTGAAATGATGGAATTCACAGGCACAGATCTTTATGCAAACATATCCAGCTGTATAGTATATATGCAGTTTATTATATGCCACTGATACCTCGTTAAACTAGTAAACATACACACACCCCTTCTGGATGGCCAAACAAAACCCAATTTCAGGAAAAATCTGGCATGCTGGCTTCCAGTTTTTCATTTCTGTATTCAATGGCATCTGGACTCATTTCCAGAGATACATGATTCTTTGAAATTTATCCAAGGCTACGGCTAAGATACAACTTCCACAGATAGTAGATGTAACTATAGGAAAGCATTCTAAAAAATATTTGCAGTGGAAAACTTAGATATATGTAATGTGTGTATTAGAGTACATAATTACTGCCTATTTATTATGCTTGTGTCATCATTCATAAAACAGATAAAATATTAATAGATGGTTCATTTTCAACAGGTCCTTGTCTCCTTGCCATTGGCAGAGCCTATAATTTTTCTCAGTGCTCAAAGAGGAAAAAAAGGTTCAAATCTATTTTATGGTATATTCCAGAATAATGAAATCACGATGTTACAAGGAATATTATAGAAGATATTCTGTGAAAGTCTCCCCTTTCTAACAATTCTGATACATAGCAGTACCGTAGGATTTACACCTCATATAAACAGCAGTCATACAATCAGTGGATTTAGGGCTTTGCTCACTCCATAGCCACACACACACTGTTTCCAGAGTGTCATGGGAAGTGTTTTAACTACACATATGCCTATATCTGCATAAATATACAGGGTCACATTATAGCACAGGAACAGACATATATACATAAGAACAATATAATCTAGTCTCTACATGAGTATCTAATATATACTATAGAGTGCATATGTGCATTTTTCCTATTTTTCTTATATAAATATATTCATGGAAATGTGGGTATATCATTGCTCATAAACAATTTTCCAGGTTTAAACTGAAACTTCTCAAAGAACTTAGAAACAGAGATGAATGGTTGTCTGGCAACCAAGTTGTCCTTACTCTCCCCACCAGTATCAATTTTCATTTGCCATCAGATAAGCCTAAAAGCGAAGAAGTTGATATAACCCAGGTCTGCAGGTAAAAAGAATACAGGCGTATTTCTTGGCAGATTGTAACATGAAAAGGGGCCTGAGGAATGTCACTTGTTCTGTGTCAAAACAATACAATAAAGAGATCTATTGTTGATAGGTCACCCCCATTTTGGTCAGCTTAATGTAGGCGGAGTCCCATAAAGCCCCCTTCTGGAATGTGGTCCATTTGTGCAAAGAGGCACCATTTGCAAGCTGCTAGCTTTCTTTTTCTTCTTTAAATTGTGGTTTTAAAAAACATTTCTGGTGGCATGAAGAACACTTAGACACAGGATAATTCTCATAGCTCAAATTACAAGTAAAATAAATATCTTCTACCCCTTGTTTGTGGACGTCCAGGCACAGTCTTAATAGGAAAGGTACATGACATTCCCCTACAATTGTCCACAATTTCTTCTTTCTGCTTTTATTAATTAATACTGATCAACAAGAGCTCTAATTTTGTTTCTGAATAATTCATGTGATATCTGACCAGTGGGAAATGTTGAACACCACCTTTAGATAAGATATTTGGGGGAAAGATCATTTTCTTGGCTAAAGCACATTGAAGAAAACTGATCTAAGTATACTTGTGATGCTGAGGCAAGTTTGAAGATCTTTCTAATTGAGGATTCTTTTACAAATGTGTTGTACCTGGATTTCCCTACCACCCTCCTCAGTTCTTAAGGAGAAAAATACATATTTAAAAAATATATACAAATAAAAATTCATATAGTACTGAATTTAAAATTCATAAGAAATAACTAAAACATTTACACAAAACATAGGGGTAATGCCTGAGTATTAAATATAAATTAATAGGATTATTAATCTAGGAAAGGCCCTAAAGTAGAGGATCTCTTTAACAAGGTAAAAAAATCTAACTTCAGTGTACATTTCTGTTGAAGGAGTTTAATGAATGCTCTAGCTAAGAAAATACCTCTTGCCTCCTAGAATAATAAAAACAGCTAATATTGGCATACTGCTTACTATGTGTGAGTTGCTGTCCTAAATATTCTAGGTCTATTAACTCATTCAATTCTCAGAACAATGCCACAAGGTGGGACCTATTATTAGCTCTATTGTTTTAGATGAGGAATCCAAGGTAGACAGTAGCTGGGAACCTTGCTGGTCTCACATCACACATCTAAGTGGCACAGACAGAATCTGACCTGACTTGTCTAGGTCCGGAATTGAAGTTCTTTTATTTTTTTATTGTTGGGGATTCATTGAGGGTACAAGAAACCATGTTACGCTGGTTGCATTTGTTGGGAAAAGTCCCTCTTACAATCGTGTTTTGCCCCCAAAAGGTGTGGCACACACCAAGACCCCAAGACCCCATCCACCTCACTCCTTCCCTCTCTCTACTCTTCTTTTCCCCAACCCTCCCTCATTCTTCCTCTCTCTGCTCTCCCCTTCCTTCACCCCCACCATGTCAATAATTGTCATTAATTGTCCTCATATCAAACTTGAGTACATGAGATTCATGCTTCTCCATTCTTGAGATGCTTTATTAAGAATAATGTGTTTCACTTCCATCCAGGTTAATACAAAGGCTGTAAAGTCTCCATTTTTTTTAATGGCTGAATAGTATTCCATAGTGTACATATACCATAGCTTGTTAATCCATTCCTGGATTGGTGGGCATTTAGGTTGTTTCCACATTTTGGCCATCGTAAATTGAGCTGCAGTAAACAGTCTAGTGGACTTATACCTGAGACTTTAGAAAATTCTATCTCAAGATCAGATAAACCTAGGTATTTTGTAATGATGAGGATTTTTTTTTAAATGCAGTTGTTCACTGCATAATGATGTTTTAGATAATAACAGAACAAAGATACAACTCTGGTTCATAGACTATAATGCCATATTTTTGTGACATCTTTTCTATGTTTGGATATTAGATACCCAAATACTTAGCATTGTGTTGCAGTTGTCTACAGTATTCAGTATTAATACATGACATGCTGTATAGGTTTATAGCCTAACCTACGTGGACAGGTGGCTATGCCATCCTGGTTTGTGTAAATATACTTTTGATGTTTACTCAAAGAGGAAATCACTTACCGATGTGATTCAAAGTTAGCTCTTAAGGACCTTTCCCCCTCCTTAAGAGGATAGCACATCCATGTGCATGTATATGGCTGTATCTTCACCCACTTAAAGGAAAAGGAAAAAAATAAGAGGATATATTTTAAAAAGTATTTTCTGATGACAAAAGTTAGAAATTTTGAAGTTTGGAAACCGGAAAAGTACATCATGGAGCAGGTTCACTGAGTCCAGTGGGAGAGAATGCGCTCAGACAGCAAGTTGGTTACTTATAGACGGAACAAAGAATGGAAGAAATCTAGGAGTCATAGTGAGCCATTCCCTCAAGGCTCAAGAAAGCTGCCCAGGGAGGATAGAGTCTTGACTGCACATGTCCCACTTGCACTACAGCTGAGCCACCCAGGAACGCAGCCTGCCTGGGTTATGCACCTCAGGAACCATATGACTTACTGGGCAAAGCTTTGAAGGGCATCCTGCTTCCAGGGGAGATAGGAACAAAGTCTGGCTATCCTGGCAGTTTCTCCCTAAGGCAAGATGATGTATTTCCTAAGGGGCCAGGAATAAGGCCTGGGCTGTTTCAGGCAATTCCTTCCTACCTCAACGTGTTCATTCACAGCACATTCTACAGTAATTCTTGAGAACTATCAGCCAGAAAGGGAAGAGAACTGGATCAGTCCACAGTTACTTGGAGAACTATCCTGCATATATAGTAAAATAAAAAACATTACCTATTTTCCTATGATACAAGGTAGAATATTTTCCAGATTTCTTTCCAGACCTTTTTTCCTATGTAAATTTGTTATATACATGAAAATACTAAAATTCTGTTTTCTACCTTTTTTCTTGGTCATTTCATAAAAAAGTATATTTCATAACATTGCTAAAAAGTTGATAAAATGCTATATATATATATATATATATATATTTGAGACAGAGTCTCACTATGTTGCCCTTGGTAGAGTGCTGTGGTGTCACAGCTAACAGCAACTTCAAACTCTTGGGCTTAAATGATTCTCTTGCCTTAACCTCCATAGTAACTGGGACTACAGGCTCCCATCACAATGCATGGCTATTTTTTTTTGTAGAGACAGAGTCTCACTTTATCCCCCTCGGTAGAGTGCTGTGGTGTCACACTGCTCACAGCAACCTCCAACTTCTGGGCTTAGGCGATTCTCTTGCCTCAGCTTCCTGAGTAGCTGGGACCACAGGCACCCGCCACTACGCCTGGCTACTTTTTTTGTTGCAGTTCGGCTGGGGCTGGGTTTGAACTCACCATCCTTGGTATATGGGGCTAGCACCCTACTGACTGAGCCATAGGCACTGCCCGGCATGGCTATTTTTTGTTGTTGTTATTGTTGTTTTTAGCAGGCCTGGACGGGGTTTGAACCCTCCAGCCCCAAGTACATGTGGCTGGCGTACTAACTGCTGAGCTATGGGGGCTGAGCCAATAAAATGCTATTTCTGAGTAACACATGAGGCTGTCAAATAATGTATCACTTTTTATTTTATTGTTTATACTTTTAGTGACCTTACTAAACAATATGTAGAAATAGAGAAAATGGCATAACAAATTCTCGTGTATGCATCATTAAGTATCAGCAATTGGACATATTTAGCCAGTCTTGCTTCAATGGTATCAATAATATATATACAGAGGGTGCCAAAAAATGTGCACAGCTTTTAAGAAAGAAAAAACTGTTTTAAAATTGTTATACTTCTGCAATCACAAGAGTTGCTCAAAAGTGACTTGGATTTACCTTTTGTTATTAGTATATAGTATTACAATTTTAATAAAGTTTTTTCCTTTCTTAAGATGCGCATATATTTTTTTGGCACCCTCTGTGTTTTTAAAGTGGAGTATTTCCTTTGAAAACTGGGATATATTAAATTCCAGACATCATTTTACTTGTAAATAATGATGAATGTACATTGAATAAGAGTTACTTTTTTGTATAACTAAAAATCCATTACCACATCTTGTATAAAAACCTAATTCCTTAATTTATTTACCACTTAGTTTTTATTCAAGTATCCTCATTGTCTTAATAAATATATATTTTTATATATGGCTTGTATAAACAGAAGCCAAACATTGCCTTTGGTTGTTGTGTTTGTTAAATCTCATTTAATTTCCAATAAGCTCCCAGCTCCTTACTTCTTGTCATTTATTTGGGAAGAAATCCAGGTATTTGTCCAATAGTAAATTCCATATTACTAACTGATTCTTCAAAATTTGTTTTATTTCTTCCTTTAATTTCTTTTACCGTTGTATCTACAGACTTTATTGGAGTCAGGTTCCATTTCTTTTTGTCAAGCATATGTCATAGTTTTTCTTGTTTACTTCTCATTGTATTGAGTGAAAGGCCCATATCATCTGATTACCCATGTTTAGTGATGTGAAGATAGAGCAGGTGGTGTTTCTGCCATCTAGAGCCCCTCATCCTTTCTTTGAATCATTTTAACATCTTCTGATGAACATTGACTAACTCTAGGACTTCAACTGGGGTTGCAACTTGTTAATTCTCTAACTCTCTCTTCCTTTCTTCATTTATATCCACAAAGAAATTTCCCTCAATAATAATTTGTTTACTGCAAAAGATAGCTTATGCAGGTGAAGTCTGATTCTTTCCCTTTATCTGTCACTTTTTATGATGATGGATGGTACCTGAATAATCTCTAATGGTGGCCAAAGAATTGTTCTGCTTTTCTAATTTCATCATGAGTGAATGCATTTTCATGCTTGAGGTTTTTGATAATCTAATTGCTCATCTTTGGTCAGTAGGAGTTGGTTTCTGTATCCCTTTCATGTGACCTCATTTATAGTGGATATCTTCCTTGCTTTTTGGCACAAAGAAAAATGATCCTATTTGTATGCATTTCTTTTCTTAGAAGTAGAAGTTGCTATTTTTCCTTATAGCCCTGGTACTATATAGAGGAAATTTGTATCAAATTTAAAACGCTTGGTTAGACATTTATATTACTTAAAAATTTTGAATTTTATAACTATTTCAGGATTAGCACCTTTGCCTATAAAACTTTCTTAATTTTTGAAAATTTTTGAAAGATACATTTTAAGAATATTTCTAAAGTTGTTGTTTCATATTGCCATGTTGTTTTCAAAAGGTATACCAATTTATTCTTCTACACAGAATATTTATAAGCAAAGTTATCAATTTTCAACTTGCTATTATTCTTAAATTAAAAGGCAAAAGAAGGAGAGGAAATTTTATTTTACTTTGCCATTCTTTAATCATTAATGAGAATGAACTTTTTTCTTTTGTAACTTAGGAGCTAGTTTTTGAGTTAATTGTTCTCCTTGGCTCATGAAACAGTCATATTATGCATACATACAAGACTCTGCTATTTATCTATTTATCTACCCATCATCCATTTATCGCTGATCTATATTTATCCATCCATCGATCATGTATCTATTTAGGTATCTATTCCCATGCATTTCCATACTTTACTCCCATTGTCCTCGTGTCATATGTATTCATTTTATTTGTATACATATTTTATGTTAATAACACTGCTAAGTATCATATTCTGTTTCTTATTTTATAGAAAAAAGTTATGTTATAAGATCTATCCATGCTATTTGTATAGCAAATCTTTTGCTCTGACTACTGCAAAATCCTCAATGGCGTGCCACATTTGGGAGGGTGCCTTCTTTTTTCCACCAAAGATACTAAAGGATGACCTTATACATATTCCCAGATAGACCTTTGTAAAAATTTCTTTGCAATTCTGGACGTGTGGACTAAATAGGTATCATATGTCTTTCTATAAGCAGTACAACAGTGTTTCTATACGCCCACATTCGCATCAACACTTGGTATTCTGATTTGCTAATCTAAAACATACTGTCTCATTGCTTTAATTTACACCCTTTGAAATATCAATGATTTTTAGCCTGTTATAATACATTTGATAGTTTTGTATGTGCATGTGTGCATTTTTAATTGCCTGTTCATCTCTGTTGTGTATTTTATCTATTGGTCTTTTTTAATATCATTATTATGTTTTCTAATTATTCTCCAGGTCTATCATAATCAATTTGGGGTTTTTATTTATATATTCTCTTTTATTGTTCTTTGATCTTATCTTTAAAGCCATAGCAATCACCCTTTGAGCCTTTTCAATTCAAAGTCTGTTATTAGAAGTTAGGTTACTCTTTTCTTTGGACTTTAACACACTTAAACACTTATTTTAAGTTTTAATTTTTCAAATGAATTCAGTCAGTATATGCTATGGTCTGAAAGTTTATGTCAGATTCATATGTTGAAGTCCTCACCCCTCAAAGTGATGGTCTTGGAAGACGGAGCCTTTGGGAGGCGGCGAAGTATAGAGGTGAGGCTCTCATGAATGGGGTTATTACATGTACAACACAGGCAAGAGAGACCTCTCACCTCTTTTACTACATGGGGCTGGTTGAAGAAGGTTGCCTGTGATGAAGTCAGCTCTCATCAGACGCTGAATCTGCTGGAGACTGGAGACTGCCTTTCCTACACTCCAGGACTGTGAGAAATAAATTTCTGCTCTTCATAAGCCATTCCATCTGTAATGCATTGTCACCGCAGCCGGAATGGACTCAGACAACATATTTTATTCAGTTTTTAAAAAATCCACTGAGCTACTTCTTATTTTGACGTGTGAATTCATTGTCTCTGGGTGGATGAGCCCCTTCATCTGGTACTGTGAGATGAGGAGGGGTTGAGGCTGGCTTCCTGTGTTTGCTGGGCTGCTAAATTAAGGAAAGTGGAAAGGATAAACCCAGTTGTGTTTACCCCTGTTTTCCTCCAAGGCACTGAATATATCATCTCTGTTCTGCATCTTGTAAAGCTTTAGGGAGAAGTAGCATTAGGAGGATGTCTCCCTAGTTTGTAACCCACTAGTCCCGGGTGATTAGATTCGAGGGAAGCTGCTTAATGTGTACCTGCTTAGGTAGAACACACATTCCAGCAGGGCTGTGTCAGGCTCCTGATAACTTTTTGGAACATCTGCACTGGCAATATGAATGGTTACCACTGGTTTTTATGGTGAAGGCATGGAGAAATGCTTGTCTTAAACACACAGAGGAGAGGCCAGAGCAGTGTTTACAAAATTTTACTCTATCATATCCTCTCTCTGCTCTCCCAGATGTTCTCTGTCCCAGGCTTCAGAGAAAGGTTTCTTTCAACATAGTACTTTGGTTGGCTTTAGCATCTCAACGGAAAGGTTTGTTTCTATAATACATTTCCCCCTCTCATTTCTATGGTTATTCCAGGGTTAATTTCACATAGGAAGCCAGCAGCCCCATGTTAAGTTGCCATATGGGTAGGAACCAGAAGTTCCTTCTATGTTGAGTAAATATTTTTTTCACAAGCTGATGTCCTGTTTCATAAGGCATATGTTCATTCTTTTGCCCACTTATTCTCTAGGGTCTTTGTTTTTAAACTTGATTTCTATGAATCATTACCTATTATAGATATTGTCACGTTTTCCTGTCATTTTAATGCAAACATTTTAAATGCAAATAATAAAAGTAGAATATTTTTCTCTTTTTGCTTATCTTTTATATATTGCTAATGAATAAAAGAACATTTATACTTTCAATGTAGATAATTATATCTATGCTTTCCTTTGTAATGTCTTCTATTAATGTTAATCTTAGAAAGTTCTACAGGTAAGAGGAGGTCGTGGATAGGAAACATTTAATCACTTACATATAGCATATATACATGTTTTTCACTTTATGTTTATATATCTATGTATAGATATATATCTATCTGTATAATCCATATATATATAAAACAAATAGAAAAAGTGTATCAATCAATGACTAGTAATAGAGAGATAATTCCTAAGACTGAATTTAAGTTTATAAAATTTTTCCAAAAAATTAAAAATAAATCTTGTAAGGCATACTTTGGAATATGGAAAATTCAATATTCAGGGACTCGGACCCAAGAGTCTATGTCTTAAATGTATTTGAAACTTTCTAATAGATGAACTTATATACTATTTAGCCTCTTTTAGCCTCAGTAAAAAAAAAATTGTTACATGATAATGATAACATAGTTGAAAGTACTATGTTTTAACATTTCAAACATTTTAAATTTAAGAAGAATTTTATGTGTTGGTAGGAATAATAATAATAGTAACAAAAAAGGAAATGACTAACTACTGGCAGAAGATTGTGTTCATGGTGGCACCTGTGGCTCAAAGGAGTAGGGCACTGGCCCCATATGCTGGAGGTGGCGGGTTCAAATCCAGCCCCAGCCCAAAACCTGCAAAACAAACAAACAAACAAACCCCGATTGTGTTCTTTTTCTAAAGAAATAGCAAAAAACCTCCAAAATGATCTGACTTCCCTAATGTGAGAAAATGATGGAATAATATCTAGATGCTTTCAATAAGTCCAACTCAGTCATTATATTCAAATCTCTCCACTTTCTTTTTCATTGCAATATCCAGGATTGATGAAATTTATAGACTACTCCCATGAATACCCATTAACATCAATTAAACTCCTTGATTGTTAAAAAAGTATATCAAAGGTCACAATTATTGTGTTGATTTAAATGTAAGTTCAGCTGCAGGTAACTGACACTCAAAAATCAGTGGTTAAATTGAAAAATCTCTTTTTCATAGATATATAGCAGTTTGGCAGAGAATCCCATATGGTGGTTTTGCTTCATGCAAACTTTCAAAGACCCATACTGCTTCCATCTTGACCCTTGGGGGAGGTGCTGCTGGTAACTGAGTCCCATATGGCTCACAACCATGATTATATTCCAAGTAGTAAGATGGGAGAAGGCAAAGAAGAAGGGGAATACCTTTCCCTTTAAGGATATAAATGAGAAATTACACAAACTACTTCCTCTTATGGCTCTATTAAGACTAAGGAAGACCTTAACTGAAGGTCAACTATTGCTACAAGTGAAAGGGAAAATTTAGTATTTCTTCTGCCAAGTCTAAAGCTGAACTTTATGTTTTTACTACTCAGAATGAGGCAGAAGATGACATTGAGGAGCCTATTAGCAGCTCCCCCACACTTGTTTTTTGTATATTAGGCTGCCTTCTTACTCAAACCCAAGTTTTCATCTTTTTCTTTTATTTGTAATTGGGCTGTGTTGTTTAAACCTTAACAAATTACATATTTGTAAACTGGACATAAATCACGGAAAATTTAAAATGTTTATAGAGATTTAGAAAAATTCAAGGTGGTCCCAAATGGCATTTGGTCAAATGCTATTCTAAGTCTCTGAGGATATTTCTGAATGAAACTAACAGAATTGGTAAAGACTGATTAAAGAATATTGCCTTCTCTAACGTGGGTGGGATTCATTTAATAATTCATTGAAGGCCTAAATAGAGGAAAAAGCTGATTCTCCTGCAAGGCAAAGGAAATTTCCTTCTGCCTGACTGGCTTGAGCTGGCACATTGGTTTTCTTAGAAGCGTAGTTCTAAGCTACCTTTGGATTAGAACTATACCGTTGGCTCTCCTGATTCTCAGGCCCTTGGATCTGGATGAGACTACCCTACTGGCTCTCCAGCTTAATGACCGCAGATCTTAGGACTCATCAGCTTCCATACTCATGGGACCTAATTCCTTATAGTAAATATCTTTTTACATGTACATCTTGCTGGTTCTGTTTCTGAGGGAGAATTCTGAATAATACACATGTGAATGATCTCTAATACCTATTTTGAAAAATGAAGATAACCTCATTGTTGGCATCACTGGTCTATTCCCGTAAACTGGTTTAGCTTCTCTACATTTCTGTTGGAGAAAAATATTGCTCATTGAGTTTTACTGTGTAACACACTCATATCTTGCTCCTTTGAGCTGTTTCTGAAGATAAATACTACAAACACAATCAAGGCTCAGATTTTCATAATGAGCAAGTCATTAGTATAAAATTAGATATCAAATATAATGTCCCTTAATCTCCTGTCATTTTACTTAACTGCCTTTCCCTTTTACTGCCTTTAGGCTATTTTTGTCTGATTAAGTCTCATCTCAGAAGAAACCCCTCACCTGGAATCTGGCCAGGTGCACAGCTTGGGCTGCGAAGTCTTTTTCATCTTTCCACAAGCTGCCACCTAGTATGTCTTAGTTTGCATTTCTGGAGACCATTAGTAGAAATGTGGGCCTCTGTGCTCATGAAGAAGTTGAGGAGGCATAGAATCTAAGTCAGTGCTGCAATTATAAGAAAAAAACCCAGCATCTTATTTATCTTCAGTATTTTTTATGGAAATGCTCCCAGATTTTAAATTATGTACTAGTTGCTTAATGTTTAGTTGATAATTCAACATTTTCTCTGTAAATAAACAGGTGTTTCCTATTATTAAAATATAACAAGGTAAAACAAATCTTTTTACAGGACTTGGGTAACTTTTTTCCCCCAAATACTAAAACTGAGGCTTTTACATTTCTGCCTTTTATGCCTTGGGTATCTGAAAAATCAGCATAAATAAATATTTAATAAAAAAATCATATAAAATGTTCAGAGATATAGGCAAGTGTACACCAGGAAAGAAAACAAAGATTTGAAGGAGTAATTCAGATATTTAAAATAAAATATTCTTTTTTATTTAAGTATTACTTTTAGGTTGTTTCAGCTCTTACGCACTATTCCAGCCCCCTTTTGAATTGTAGTAATAGATTCATATCTACACCTGCTTGGCTAGTATGACATAAATACAGAGGCAATTTACAGGTATTTTTACAAGTACATATTTGTACATTTATTTAGAAAAGTTCTTTTTTTTTTTAGGAGAACTAGGGCTGAGTATAGAAAAATTCTTGAATAGAATAATAGAATAGTGTTTATCACCAAATAGAAATTTAAAAATAGAATTAAGAGCACATTAATTGAACACATAAATCCAAAGCTGAAAAGCTTCGCAGTTAATCTATGTTTAGCTGTAAAGGTATGTGAATTGCAGGTTTGTTTTTATAATTCAGATGTAAAAGCCAAAAGACATTTCAGACTATACAATACTGAAAATCATTTATTAGTTTGCTAGATTTAACCATTTTTTAACATACATATATATACTTTAAAACATATTGTTCATAATAAATAATAGAATTTTATATGTCAATTAAAAGCTTAAAAAATAAAAAAGTTGTTTTGAAAAAAAAATTCTTTTTTCAGTTCTAAAAATTAAATTATGATATACTTAATGGAAATTTAAAGGAAATTATTATCAATGGGATATGAATTTTCTATCTTTCCAGAATGCTGTTTGCCATTTTCTTAATGAATTACTTATATTTATTCTTTTTTTAAAAATAATTTTATTAAATCATAATTGTGTACATTGGTGCAATCATAGGGCAGAATGTGCTTCATATACAATCAGAAATATTTTGATCATACTGTTAGAGATAGCCTTCATGGCATTTTCTTGATCACTATA
>CAUYON010090577.1:0-17248 GCA_963573935.1 Arctocebus calabarensis
TTCCAGGAAGCAGCGCTCCCTCTGGAGATGGTAGAACAGCTACAGGAGACAGAACAAAGTTAGTCCAGATTGCCACAGCGTTTAATTAGTCTTGACAATATAACTAAAAAGAACAACTACAGGAAGTAGCCCCAAATAATCTATTAACTTTTAGAAATCTTGACAGGTAAAAGGAAATGCTAATTGGGATAACTCCCCCCACCTCAAGTTATCTTTGGAGAAAAACCCCACAACATTCTTCTCAAACTAAAAGCAAGTATTTCCATCCCCCCTGCTTACCTCTCCACCATTAATGTAGTCTAGGACAAAGCACAATTTGTCTGCAGTCTGGAAAGAGAAGTGAAGGCCCACCAGGAAAGGTGTTTCACATTCTTCAATAAAACATTGTGCTCTGACATAATTTGCTTCTCCTCCTTTTTCATGATTGCTTTCTTCTGTAAAACTTTGACTGTATAGAACACTTCTTCTGCCTGTGTCTTGCTAGAAGAATCTTTCCAAAACTGCCTTTCCCAATAACTTTAAAGAAGTGAAAGTCAGATGGTTTATCATGAGGGTTGGATGACGGACCAAGGTTGTTTTGCTGGAAGGACTTGGTGGAAGAGAAGGGTTGGCATTCATAAGCTCAGGCTCCTGGGGCTGGGAGATTTTCAAGATGGACTGAACTTCTGGGTGCTTGCATGCATAGGAGTTATTAGCAATCTTCTGAATAAAGTCATTCAGGCCCAACCTCCTCTGTTTCATGAAAGCAATAAAAATTGCTAACATTCCCCTCATTATGGAGTAAGTGAGGGGACCCCTAGCAGCCTCAGTTTTCACCATCATCACTTCTGAGGGAATAAACCAGGCGGTTGATGACTGGACGCGGGCTGAGCCAACACTCTCTATGCCTTTTTACAGGGTACAGGCTACCTGTACCTACCAAGCTCTTCATAGACAATACAAAAGAAAATATGTCTTCTAGTGGCACTCTGCTCTTTTTGCTAAGCCAGCATCCATTTTTCCTTCTGTTAATGACAGTTTCCTGTTTTTTTTCAGGGAATCAGTCTTCTCACTTTCTCATTCCGGGTTGTTCATGTGTTGGGGAAAGGGTTCGCACATTTGCCAGCTATAGGCAATTAAAGGCCAATTAAAGTCCTTTCTAGGAAGATACTTAATACTTAATGGGATTGTGAGATCAAATAGAAGGTCTGTTTTAAGTTCTTTGAGAATTCTCTATACTTCCTTCCAAAGAGGCTGTATTAGTTTGCAATCCCACCAACAGTTTTTTTGAAGTGTTCCCTTTCTCCATTACCATGCCAGCATCTGCAGCTTTGGGATTTTGTGATGTGGGCTATTCTCACTGAGATTTTATTATAAGGATATATGCACTAGATTATTTATCACAGCTCAATTTATAATCACCAAGATGTGGAATCAACCATATCAAGACCCATCAACCCATGAATGGAATAATAAACTGTGGTATATGTATACCTTGGAATACTATTCAACCATTTAAAAAGATGGAGACTTTACATCTTTGGATAGAGTTGGAGAACATTCTCTTTAGTAAAGTATCACAAGAATGGAAAATCAACTATCCAAAGTATTCAGTACTAATATAAAACCAGTAGATGAATTAATACATGCCCACTACAAGAGAAAAATTCAATTTAATTCACATTGTAAGAGAGGGTGTAAGGGGAGGGGGAGAAGGGAGGAGATTCTCCCTGATGGGCACAATAAAGGGTGCATGGCACACCTCTTGGATGAGAGACACAACTACAACAGGGACATTACCTAAAAAATGAAAGCATTGTTACCTAATTGTTTGTACCCTCATATTAATCTAAAAAAATTTTTTTTTAATAAAAATGACATACAGTCCCCTGGTGTCTGTTTGTGGATGGACTCAGCAGCTAGTCTAAACCACTGAGATTCAATGTAGGACTCTGGTCAGCGTGTTGGGAGCACCTTGAGAGCGAAGTGAAGTCTGTCACTGCTGGTAACCACTTCACCACTAGATAAGGCTAGACTGAAAGTTTATCCAGCTCAGAAGAAAAAAGAGAGGGAAGCTATGCAAAAGTAAGAGTCTGAGTTTTGACAGTACAATGTGAGACTTCGGGATCACCTGTATTTGATTTTTGATATTTTATTCTTTTTGCCTAAGTTAGGTTTTTTTAATCAACTTTCAACTAACAAGAATTGACTGAAATACAAGGTGGTTCCAGGCTTCATGTAGCCTGAGGATTATATAATTTTGAATGTGATATCATGAAAAGAGTTCAAAAATATGAAAAGAAAATGAGATAGGGACAATGTTCATTGATAATTTGGAGAGAAATAACAAATATAAATTTTTAAAGAATGACAAATAACACAACCTTACAAAATTAAAAATAAAAAGCATATGTTTTTTCTTTCATAGTTTGGCTATATAATCTTGAATTACCTTGTCATAGGACAACTGTATTTTGTATAATTTTTCTAAAGACAGTGTAGGATTCATATACTTTCTGGTGGTTGATCAAAATTTATTTTTATTTTTAATTTTTAATAGTTCAGAAATTTTGTTTATGTATTTTAGACTTTCAAACCATTTCTGATATGGGCATTATTGTCAAAATGTACATATTACCAATTTTAAGAAAACATCTATCAGGATTCTATCACATATGAACTATAAGATTTCAAAGAATTTCAAGTTTTCTTGTATTATAACTCATCTCAAAGATCTGATGAATTACTGCCACTCACTGTCCATTTTATCTTAATTATTATTAATGTCCTAATTATAATTACCTATTTGGGTTTTGTATTATCTTTGTTGATGTTAATATTTCATGTCACATTAACAAAGTTTACCTTTATTTCCAATGTGTTCAAATTATTAACTTATTTTTATTAATTGGATATAAAGCAATGAACCTCAGACCTATTTTTGATGAGTTTATAGATGTATATGCTATATTATCAGATATATTCTGGACAAGAGAGAAGTTGTGATTTGACTAGGTGAGGAAAAGAGCCTGACCTCAATCACAGCTTTCCATATTTGGTGATTAGAAGGATTTCCCACAGACTAGCTGCTAGTTCCATATATATCAAACATTGTTTCTCTTCCCTAATCATACATGTTTCCTGGTGAGCCCTTTGGGATCATTGGCCCTATAACTTCTGCCACAGTACTAATATCAACATAGTAAATGGAAGAGGGCTTCCTAGAAGCTATTCTTGTTATGAGGTAGCTAGTAGTCGCTTGATTATAGACTTGAGTAGACATGACCAAAAATCACATAAATACAACTCCCTAACCCTGACCTAACTTTAGCTGAATCCCCAAAATGCCAGCAGCCATGCTAGTGCCATCCAATGAGAGGAAAAATATTGGGGATGGAGGTATCAGAATAGTACTCAATGATAGTCTCAATTAATTGTAAGAATTGCTTACTTTTGCCAATTTTGAAAAATTTAAGCATCACAGGATCCCTCCTAGAATTTTAGAAGGAGCTCATGAAAATGAGGATCCCTGAAGCATACACCTCATTTACTTCATTATAAACTTACCTCTGCTGATGTAGTATATGATTTAAGGGCTCTCAGTTCTAATTGCAGTTGTGTGGCCATTTTGACAAATCAGAACTCAGAAACATCGTTTTCTGGTTAACTGTGAGACCTCAGGAGAAACCCTGAGAAATGATGCTTTGAACCTAAGGCATGGCCAGTGTCTGTGATGTTCTGATGGACTGTGTAAACATCAATGCAATCATCTTTGACTTTTGTGATGAGACAAAATCCCAGGTCAAATCAAAGACTTCATAACACTATGGCTGTGACAGCCTCCCTCAAAGTCATTTGGAGGAAAGCTAGAGACCTTCCCTGTTTTCCAACTTTAAAAGATCCAGGCCTCTTTGTCTAAATATGCTTGATATCCTTTTATTTTCCTTCCAGACCCTGGTTGTATTCTTAGGGCCTGAGTGACTTACATCTGCCATTCTGAAATTAATGAAAGACCTGGGATCATATAAGATCAAGCTAATAATTGGGGACTTAAAGGAGCTTTTTCCTAGGTCAGAGTAGGTCACATGCCAAGAAAGATTTATGCTGATTTAACCAGTGAGGAGAAATTGAGGATTAGATTTTCAATTTGAGAAGTCAAACGGAGCCTGGGGAATTTAATCGGCCACTCTCCATGTGCTTCGCTGGTTACCAACAATCTCTAGATCTGTCTGTTCCGTGGAAATACAGAGAGTGAGGGAATCTTGATAATTCTCAGTTCACCTAATCAGATTATCATTCTTGTCTGAATGCAAACTGACAGGTGGAAGACAGAGCTGTAACTGAAGTGGATTTAGAGTCAGGGCTCCACATCCTCCCACTGAGTTGTCCTCCAAATGGCTCTTTGGAGAAGTTAATAAGCACAGAGATGAAGGCCTGCAGGTCTGCATATGGCAGGGCCTGGTATCCAGCTTGGCATGGTTCTGTGGCAGAACCTTGTCAGTGCAATCACCTGTAGTTGAAGCATAGAAATCACCATCTGCCCAAGCCTGACTCAGTTCACTAGGGAAGATTAGAAGATATCGCTTCTGGAGTCCCAGATGGATCCTTCAACACTCAGGTGCAAAGCTGCTTCCAGAGAAACTGTAGGAGACATGGAACAGATGGGCCCTGGACCGACCAGCACTGTTCCCTAGCTTGAGAATTCTGATCATTTGCCTTGCTTGCCTTGAGCATAAACCAAGTTAGCACAGACTTAAATTAAGTTCAAATTTTCTAACGATGAGACCTTAGGCAAGTTACTTAATCACTACCAGATTAATTTCCTCATCTAAAAAATGAAGGATAAAAATAATCTGCTCTTATTTGTACTATGTATTTTTCTCAGAATTGAGTATGGCAAAGTGGATAAAACTGTCCACTACTGGGTCTGGCATGGAGTGGCACTCAGAAAACTCTGAAGCTATACACAGGCATTGGTATTAGGAGGATGAGAGGCCTGATAGTTCTCTGCGCCTGTTTTTGACAAACATCCTATAACCCACTATAATGCTATGTTAGTTAATATTTAATATTTTCTACTTGCAACTCCATAAAAGAAGTAAAGTCTCCAAAGTATCTCAAGAATGGAAAAAAAGTATCCAATGCACTCAATACTATCATGAAACCAATATATCAACACTTTCACATTCATACAAATGATAAAACACAAATATAGTCTAGCAAGGGGGAGGGGGAGGAGACAGAGGGGAGGGGAAAATGGAGGGTGATTGGTGGGAGGAGGGAGGGCATTTGGTGGGATCTCACCTGATGTCCATTATGTGAGGATAGTTAGCATTCTCCCACAGGATGGGGGGCTCTCCTACAGCTTGAACTTCACCTTGGGAGTGAGAACAATGTAACCTAAAAATTTGTTGCCTCATATTACATTGAAATAAAAATTAAAAGAAAAATAAACAATTGGGCTGTCAAAAAAATATTTTCTTTCTACTTGCAAAGGATGGGAAGGCAATTTTGGCAGGGGTCTGATTCAAAATTTCACTTTGATTCACCCATGAGATGGAGCTAAGAAATATCAGAACCTCTCTGGCCCCCAGAAATGATGCCATCTTGACCATTATAGGAGCAGAGCCATTCATAAAGGTGGTGATATAGGGTATCCAGTAGTTTGTTGCTTGGTCAACTCATTCCATGTATCCATGTCTGTGAGCACAAGCTGCTGTAGAATATCAGTAGAGAAAAAAGGGACAGGCTCTCTGGAATGGTCAAGGAGTACTACAGGATTCCATAGAAGGAGCCATCCCTTCTAGAATGACCCCAAGTATTAAGCTATTTAGTTAGAAAACTCTTCACTTGGAACAAAGTACTCCCCAAAGTGGGTTAAATCTATCCAATCATTTTGTCTTCTTGTCTCACTCTTTTAATTGGGATGACACCTTAAGATGTATTTACTGATGAAAGTCAGTTCTCATTAAAATCTTATGCCTTTGCTGCTCTACCTGAATTTAATTCAGGTCAGTTACTCTTAACAAATATTTGCTAAGTTCACACTAAATTCCTGACAATGTGTTAAAAAAGAATAGTACAATTAATGACTAAGAGACTGCCCTCTTACCTATGGGACTAGCCACTTGATACCAAGTGTGTGACAGATACAGATAATTAATTACAATACAGTGAGGCAAGTGCTAGAGTAGAGGTATTTTAATTATAGTTTACTAGGGATACTTTTAAAATATGGGAATATTTAATGCTTGTTCATGATAGAGTCAGAGAAAACATGAGGTGATGATGTTTCTTTCAGCATGAGAATTTTGTAATGGGAGTAGTAGTTGGGTAGTAGCATGGATTTGGTGATTGGTTAAATATATAATAGCAAAGGAGAAGAAACTAAACATGTTTCTATGATGGATGGATGAGGACATAGGGAGTTGATAGTTTAAAAAAAATAGGAGAAAATGGAGAGAGCATTTGGTGCTACCCAAAGTGGGGTGCTAGTTGAGTTGCATGTCAGGGCAGACATCAGGGCAAAAGATGGAGGGCTGGGTGTGAGCCGTACTAATGCAGTAATCCAATCCTGGTGTTTTGTATTTGAGCTAGGCAAACCTGAATTTTAATTTCTCGTACTTTTGATAAATGCTAAACACCTTTAAAACTTTGGGGTAAACATGAAAAGCAGACCCTCCTTCATGGTTTTGCTATGAAGATTAACTAAGGTTGTTAACACAAAATGTCTTACACCTTGCCTGGAATATAGTGAGAACGAGCTACATCAAAGATACCCTTCAGCATAAGCTGGCAGGGAGAGACATTTATTTTATTCAGGAATTCCCTGGATGGACTGCAGGAGGATCCCTGCACCACACCTTTTATTATATTCTCCAAAATCTATCACTCAAAGAAAAAATGAATACTAGTTTCAGGGAGTGCAAAGAAGGGAGAGTGAAGAAGGCATGTTGACAGATGCCAAGTTATGAAGCCCAGAGAAGGTACAAGGAAACCATGAGGTCCTGGTGATGACTCATGAATATAGTCAGTTCTACTATGACGTGGCTTACAGGTGCATACAGATCACTGTGTATAATAGGCAGAAATTTGGTCCCTGGGTCCCTCTCCCCCTGGTATAAAGATGCCCTGTTACATGGTAAAAGGGACTTTGCAGATACAATTAAGGTTTCTAATTGATTGACCTGAAAGGAAGGAGATTTGTACTGGATTTTCTGGGCCTGAAAGCACAGCTTTCTCCTAGCTGAGAGCAAGAAGGGAAGTCAAGGAGGTACAGAAGGAGTTGGGAAGATACAGCAAGAAGAGAGGTCAGAGAGATTCAAAGTGAAAAGAAGGATTCCAGGTATTGTTGCTGGCTTTGAAATAGAGAGGCCCTGAGCCAAGGCATGCAGGTGGGGCCACAGGAAAACAGGGACCACAGGTCTGCAGTCACCCAGATCTGAATTCTTCCCAGAACCCGAATAAGCTTGGAAGCTCATTATCCCCCAGTAACATTCAGATAAAAGTTTGACTTTGCCAATAGCTTGATTTTGGCATTGTGAGACAGAGAACTCAGCTGAGCCACTCTGTGAATGCACACTGGACTCATAGAAATTGTGAGATAATCATTTTGTATCAATTTGTAACCATCTTTGAGGTTTTTTTCTTAACTTTTTTTATTAAATCGTAAGAGTGTACCTTAATGCATTCACGGGATACAATGTACTGATTTTATATGCAATTTGGAAGACTTACATCAAACTGGTTAACATAGCCTTCATCTCACTTACTTACTTAATTTTTGTGTTAAGACATTTATACTCTACTCTCAATAAATTTGACATGTACCCTTGCAATATGCACCTGAGGTCCTACTGATTACCCTCCCTCCACCCAGCCGCCCGCCTCCCCTCTCATCTTCCTCTTCCCTCTTTCATCCTGGGTATAGTAGCATTAGAAAACTGGTATGCTTTGTCATGCAAAAGTCTGCAAAGAGAACCACAGTGATTAATGGAAAACCTCTTAAAAAAAAAAAAGACAGTGACATATGCAGAGGAATGAAAAAATCTGATAAAAATAGAGCACAGTTTTACACATGGTAAATAAATAAATAAATATTGCACTAAGTATGGCATTTTACCTGGAGAAAGACCTGAAGTGCTTGTGTGCTTGTGCTTGTGGAATGTGAGGAGGGCTGCAGCTCATTCCTTATTGTGAAGAGGTGGAAAGAGTATCATCTGGAATTGGACAAAAGGTTTAAAACCAGATGTGAACAAGTCTGGTTCACAACACACAGTAAACCGAGGTCGCCAGTACATGTTTAAGGTATAAGCCTGTGGGTTTTATTGCTATGTGACTCAGTATCATTTTATGTGTTCACTTAGTTTAGATGTGAACAAAATTATACTTAAACAAACACAAACTTCAGATTAAGTTTAAGTTGTTCATTAATATATTGATTATGTTGGACCAAATTCCTCCTTTTAAAAACACATTTTTCTTAGTAAAGTATCACAGGAATGGAAAAGCAAGTATCCAATGTGCTCAATACTAATATGAAGCCAGTAGATGATCTAATACATGCCCACATAAGAGGAAAATCTCAATTCCATTTAAGTTGGGGGGAGGGGGCACAAAGGAACTGAGAAAGAAGAGAAGGGAGGGGGGTTGGTGTGCTCCCACTTAATGGGCACCATGTAAGGGTCTATGGAACACCTCTTGGGTGTAGGACACAACTACAAGAGACTCTCTACCTAACAAATGCAAACATTGTTATCTAGTTGTATGAACCCTCACACTAACCTGAAATTAAAAAAAAAAAAAAAAGAAAGTGCTGTCACAGAATTGCGTCTATCTAGGAATAATGGTCATGGAGACCTGCGTAGCTGCCTGGGTGGTAGCCGTTGACAATCATCTTTATCTTCTTCATAACTGACTAGCTGGACTATTGGGGGTATGGGAAGACAGTACCACTCTGACTGAGACCTTCTGTTGTTACAAATAACTTGGAGGGTCAGGTGTAGGACAGGCTTCCTCAGAGACAGCACAACAAGAGAATGTAATCAGCAGGACTCAGTTTTCCTGACTAAGAACCAAATCATCTTTGGCATCTATACTTCATCCCCAGGAGTCAATATCTCATCCTGCAAGGGTATAAATCTCTTTGTAAATTTCTTTTTTTGGAGGGGGATTCGTCAAGGGTATAAGAAACCAGGTTACACTGATTGCATCTGTTAGGCAAAGTCCCTCTTATAATCATGTTTTGTCCCCATGTCTTGCCCACACCAAGAACCCACCCCCTTCCCTCTATTTCCTCTTCCTTTCCCCACCCCTCCCTCCATCTTTTTCTCCCTGCTCTCCCCTTCCTCCACCTCCATCATTGTCATTAATCGTCCTCATATCAAAATTGAGTACCTAGGATTCATGCCTCTCCATTCTTGTGATGCTTTACTAAGAATAATGTGTTCCACTTTCATCCAGGTTAATACAAAGGCTGTAAAGTCTCCATCTTTTTAAATGACTGAATAGTATTCCATGATATACATATACCAGAGCTTGTTAATCCATTCCTGGGTTGGTGGGCATTTGGGCTGTTTCTACATTTTGGCGATTGTAAATTGAACATGCAGAGATTTCTTTTTGGTATGTGTGGGAAATCTTCCCTCTATATTCTATGTGGGAACACTATAGTAACTAAAATATTTTGATTCCTCCATGCTGCTTATGTTTTTGAAATGGTGACCATGTGCAGAATCCTGATGTTAGGTACCATGAGAAAACAACAGAAACATCAAACTCAGGTCCATCTTGAAGGGAGATTGCTACTCTGGGGCGTGGGTCACCTGGAGGGTGCCTTGGCCATTGCCTGATGGATAGGAGGCAGCTACCACAAGTGACTCACAGAGCAGCAAGCTGCCCTATCCTGCCTGGACAGAGGGTGGCTGGTGTCACTCAACCCGGTTCAATACACGCAAGTGGTTCTCTGCTGAAGGATGGGGGATAAGGGAGTCAGGTCTGGTTATACTCAAGGAAACTGGATCCAATTAAGTGGCTCTGATCAGGACCAAATGGATAGAGATGGGCTAATTACGATAAAAAGATTCTGGTTTCACATTTTGAGTCAATGTCTACACCTTGAATTCTCTTTACACTAATCAACCTCATGGAAACTTAATTGACCTAGTATCCAACTGACCTCACATTTTGGAACAGGCTATGAATATCCTTTTGTACTAGTCTAGCTGCCCTCCTGTGATACTGCAAACTGACTGCTCATCCCGTCCCTTTGGGGACTCAGTAGGGGGCTTAGGGACAGCTATGGGGCAGGCAACCACTCCTAGAGAGCACAACACTCAGTGGTTCAGAGTACAGACGTGAGTCTGACAGCTGTTGGCAGTCCAAGCCCAGCCCATTCACTGGGCTGTGGACTGTCGGTGGCAGGAAGTTTACCACAGGATCCCAGTGCGCAGGTTCACAGATGCAGCTGGGATTGGACAGCGAGGAGGCCCCGCCCCCACCCCGGCACTGGGGCAACCCCAACCCAACCGGCGAGGCAGCTGGGGGTGGGGCAGTTGGGATCCCTGGCTGACAGGCCCAGGTAAGGGATGGCTGGGCCCAGGCTGGCAAGGGGAAGTGGTAGATTGGGGGACGCTGCTGCGCTGGCCTGGGGAGAAGGCAAATCTTTGCCCCCGACAGGGCAGGACCATGAAGAGGCAGATGTGTGTGGGGCCAAATGCGTGGGTTGTGGTTTAGACTGGAGCCTGCCTGGGTGGCCCTGGGCAGACGGAGAGCAGGGTCTGCTGAAGCTGGAGGGGCGGACTCAGCTCTGGGCAGTGTGATGCCCACCTGCACTGTGGCATGCGTCAGGGTGTCAGTATGTGACAGGTTTGGACAGGAAACGCTTTGGCTCTGTGGTGAAGAAAAGCCTTGAACTCTTGTTGAGGAGCATAGATCTTATGATTGGTAAGAAGCTATGATCTGGCACTAACACGTGGTCTCTGGAGGTTTGGCGGCCAAGAACTTCATTCTGACTCAAGGACCAGAAGGAGGTGAGGGACCTACAGAGATACAACACTAATCATCAGTTCATTCAACAATTGTTTTTGAACACATCATGTGTGCCTGCCATTGTTCTAGAAGCTGAGAAAATGGATGAACGAGATAGGCAAGGTCTCATGCTCTCATGGAATTACATTCTAAGTGGAAGAGAGCCAGTCATGGCTGAGGCCTTGACTCAGGAAGACTGTACAGGGGGAGGTGTGTTTCATTTTTGGAAGTTGGGGAACTTCCAATATTTATAGTACACACACACAACATATATTTTGAATACGTTAGGTTTGTGATACTTAGTTGTTTTTTTTTCTAATGTACAGCATACACACAGCATAGTTGGAAAGAATTTTACAGTGAACTACGTGCACCCACCCCCTAGAATGTACCATTAATATTTAGTTATGCTTATTTATTTCACAGTATCTATTCAACTATCTGTCCTCCATTTAATGATTTAATAAATCATTATTTTTTGTTGTCGTAAAATACATACAGTATTAATAACATAAATCACCTGGTAGATGTTTAAGTTGAGATATCAAATAGGCTGTTAGAAAGTCGAATCTGTACCCTTCTAAGATGCACCGTAGGTGTGATCCCACCAATCGTCCTCCCTTCACCCATCAGATTGTACATGAAGTCAGCACATTGTGCCCCACCGTTGCACTCATGTACACAATTATGATTTAATTAAAAAAAAAAAAAAAGAAGGTTGAATCTGAAGCCCTACGGGATGTCAGGACTAGTGTTAGCCTTTGGAACCCTTACCTTATAGATGCCATTTAAACTAGGTTGGGCAGAGGGTGGGGTGGGGGAGGCAAAAACTGGAGGGGTGATGGTCAATCATGTTGAATGCTACTGTGTAAAATGGTTTCGCAAGTAGAAGGATTTTAGTCATTTTAACAAAAGTAACTTTAGTGGAGGGGACCTGAAGGTGGAGTGGAATTTTTTTGAGATGGAAGAAACAAGAATAAGTTTACATGCCATGTTATTGAACTTATAGGAAGGGAGAAATGGTGTAGATGATAGAGTAGAACATTGCAGGGGAGAGTCTTTGAATGCATAAGAGAGAAGAAAACTGCAAAACTGGTGAGTGGATAGTTGGTTTTGAAATGAGCAGGGACACTTACTCTGGTACCACTAGAGAGGAAGCTGAGATAATTGGTGCAGATGCAGGAAGGTGGCTGAAGGAGGGTTTGTATAGGCAGTTACTGGTTGGGGGAAGGGCAGCAGGGGAAAGGAGAAGAGGTGTTGGAACTTGTAGGAGGGCTAATGATGTATTTCTAGAGGGTGGGAAAGTGAACTGACTAGGAAATAGAGTTGAATAGCCAGGCAGTGTTGAGTTCACACTTGAGCTGTATAGTCAAGAGTTTAAAGTGAGACCAGCCAGTGTGTTCATGTGATTTTCAGTGGAAATGTTCAACCTTCCAAGGCTTCTCTTTTTTGGAAGATTTTGTATTAAATGAGGTTTAAATGAGAATTAAATGAGGTTGTGCATGAAAAACACTTAGAGTGCCATTCACATGATGAATGTTACCTCTTTGTAGCTGCATTCTTTTTTTTTTTTTTTCCTGTTCAATCAATAGTTGCCGTCTTTTTTTTTTTTTAATAATTTTATTGAATCATAATTATGTACATTGGTGCAATTGTAGCTGCATTCTTAATTGGTTTTTCTTACCCGTTTATACACATGTGACTGAGGAGGGCTGACATTTACCACCTGACAGGATCTTTTGTGGCATATTCTCTGATGGAACCAGAGTCAGCTGGAGTTTGCAGCTTTATATAGGTGGATAACCAAGGTGTTTACTTTTTTAATTTTTTCACATTTATTTATTACTTCAAATTAATATGAAAGTAAAAACTTTTAGGTTACACTGTTTTTACTTCTAAGGTAAAGTCCAAATTGTAGTTGAGCCCTTCACCCAGGGTGTGTGCTGAAAACCCTCACACTGTGCACATTCGTTGAGATGCCAGCAATTACCCTCCCTTCTCTTCCCTCTGCTCCCCTTCCTCTCCTCTCCCCCTTGCTGAACTATGTGCTTTATCATTTGTGTGGGTGTGTAGTTGTCTGTATATTGGTTTCATATTAGTATTGAGTACAATGAATTTTTTTTTTCTATTTATGAGATACTTTACTAAGATAAATGTGCTTCAATTCCATCCAGGTAAACAAAGGATGTAAAGTCTCCATCTTTTCTATGGCTGAATAGTACTACGTGGTATACATATGCCACAGTTTATTAATCCATTCATGGGTTGATGGACATTTGAATTGCTTCCATAACCTGGCAATTGTGAATTCAGCTGAAATAAACATTCTAGTGCAAATGTCTTTGTGGTAAAATGATTTTTGTTCTTCGGGGTAGATACCTAGTAATGGAATTGTGGGATCAAATGGAAGGTTGACTTTTAGTTCTTTAGGAATTCACATTTCCTTCCATAAAGGTTATATTAGTTTGCAATTCCACTAGCTCTGTAGAAGTGTTCCCTTCTCTCTACATCCATGCCAGCATCTGCATATTTGGCACTTTGTGTCATGGGCTAATCTTACTGGAGTTAGGTAATATCTCAGAGTGGTTTCAATTTGCATTTCTCACAAGATTAAAGATCATGAGCATTTTTTCATGTTTTCATTTGTTGGGCAGTTCACCTGCCATCTTCAGAGTAGTTTTTGTTCAAGTCCCTTGCCTACATATAAATGGAGATTTTGCTCTTTTCTTGTTGATTAATTTGAGTTCTCTGTAGATTCTAGTTATCAACTGTTTGTCAGGTTCATAACTTGCAAAAATCTTCTCCCATTCCAAAGCTTGTTTCCTTTGGTTGTGGTATCCTTAGCAGAGCAAAAGCTTGGTCAAATCCCAGTTATTTATTTTTGGTGTCCCTGTAATTGCCACAGGGATTGTCTTCATCAAATCTTTTAGCAGGCCAACATTGTCAAGTGTTTCTACCACACTCTCTTCTAGAATTTTTGTTTTGTGTCTCAAATTTAAATCTTTTATCCAGAGAGAGTTAATTTTTGTCAATGATGAGAGGTGCTTTTCAGTTTCAGTCTTCTTCATGTGGCTAAGCAGTTCTCCCAACCATTTATTAAGTAAGGATTCTTTTCCCCCTGTGCATGCTTTTGTTTGGTTTATCAAAGATCACATGGTGATATATGGCTGGGTTCATCTCTAGATTCTCTATTCTATTCTGTAAATCTATATCTCTATTTTTGTGCCAGTACCATGCTGTTTTGATCACTATAGACTTGCAGTATGACCTGAAGTCTAGTAATGTGATGCCGCCAGATTTGTTTTTATTTTTAAAAATCTTATTACCATTTGTGGTCTTTTCTGGTTCCATATGAAATGAGGTACTATTTTTTTAAAGTTCTTCAAAGTATAACATTGATGGGGATGACATTAAATTTGTAGATTGCTTTGGGTAGTATGAACATTTTAACGATTTTTGTTCTTCCCAGTCCAAGCATGGCATGTTCTTCCATTTGTTAATATCTTCTGCTATTTCTTTTCTCAGGGTTTCATAGTTCTCTTTATAGAAATCTTTCACATCCTTTGTTAGATATATTCCCAAGTATTTCATCTTCTTTGGAGCTACTGTGAAGGTATAGAGTCTTTGATTTTATTCTTAGCTTGACTATTATTTGTATACATGAAGGTTACTGATCTGTGGGCACTGATTTTGTATCCCAAGATGCTACTATATTCCTTGATTACTTCTAAGAGTAGAAGACTCAATTTGTAGTTGAGTCCCTGGGGTATAAGATCATATCATCTGTGAAGAGTGAGAGTTTAATCTCCTCTGACCCCATTTGGATACCTTTGAATGCCTTCTTTTGCCTGATTGCAATGGCTCAGACTTCCATTACTATGTTAAATAGCAGTGGAGACAATGGGCATCCTTGTCTAGTTCTGGATCTGAGTGGAAATGTTTTCAGTTTCACTCCATTCAATATGATATTGGCTGTGGGTTTGCTGTAGAGGGCCTCTATCAGTTTAAGAAATTACCTGTCTAAGCCTATTTTCTTTCTTTCTTTTTTTTTTTTTTAAGCCTATTTTCTTAAGCATTCTGACCATGAAAGGATGCTGGATATTGTTAAAAGCCTTTTCTGAATCAATTGAGAAAATCACATGGACTTTGTTTTTTATTTTAGTTATGTGGTAAATTACATTTATGGGTTTACATGTATTGAACCAACCTTGCATCCCTGGATAAAACCTACTTGACCATGATGTATAACTTTTTAATGTGCCATTGTATTTTGTTTGCTAGGATCTTATTGAATATTTTTGCATCAATATTTGTTAATGATATTGGCCTGTAGTTTCCTTTTCTTTTTTTGTTGGGTTCTTTCCTGGTTTTGGAATCAGGGTGACATTTGCTTCATAGAATGCATTGGGGAGGATTCCTTCCTTCTCTGTGTTTTGGAATAGGTTATGCAATATAGGTACTAGTTCCTCTTTGAAGGTTTGGTAGAATTCTAGATGAAAGCCAAGACTTTACCTTTTTGGAGGATTTTGTATTGTTGATGCATTCCAATGCTTGATATAGTTCTGTTCAAAATTTGTAATTTTTTGTGGTTGAGTTTGAGAAGGTGGTATGATTCCAGGTGTTGGTCTCTTTTCTTTTTATTTTCGTATTTCTGGGCATACGGTTTTTTAAGTAATTGTTGAAGATCTTTTGTATGCTCTGGTATCTGTTTCCCCTTTATCATTTCTGATTGTAGTTATTAGAGATCTTATTTTTCCATTTCTGGTTAGTCTGGCCAAAAGTTTACCAATTTTATTAATCTTTTCAAAGAACCAACATTTTTATTGCTGATCTTTCACATGATTCTTTTATTTTCAATTTTATTTAATTCTGCTCTAATTTTGGTAATTTCTTTTCTTCTTCTGGTTTTGGGGTTGTATTGTTTTTACTTTCCCAGTTGCTTGTAATGGCGTATTAGGTTGTTGACTTGCTTTCTTTCTGTTTACTTGATGAAGGCATCTATCTAATGCTATAAAATTTCTTCTTTAGGCTGCCTTAGCAGTATCCCACAGATTTTGATAGTTTGTGACTTCATTATCATTTTGTTCAAGAAATTTTAATGATTTCCTTCTTAATCTTATCTTTGACTCAGTTGTTGTTCAGCATAAAGTTATTTAGTTTCTGTGACTTTATTTGGGTATGAAGATCTCTGTTGTTGTTGAATTCCACTTTTATTCCATGATGGTTTGGGAGGATAGAAGAAATAATTTCAATTCTTTTGAATTTGTTCAGATTAGCCTCGTGTCATAAAATATGATCAATTTTGGAGGATGATCTGTGGGCTGATGTGAGTGTGTATTTAGTTTTTTGGGGATGAAATGTTCTGAATATGTCAGTTAAGTCCATTTGTTGTGTTTAAATCCATTATTTCTTTGTTTAGTTTCTGCTTGGAAGGTCTGTCTAGTACTGCCAGGGGGGTTTAAAATCTCTAGCTATTATAGTGCAGGAATAGGCAAATTTATAGCACTAGATGCCTTCATCAAAAATACAAAAAGAGAGCAAGATCATTTAGGGTTTGTTTTGTGAATTGAGCATTCAGGTTGGGTGTGTAAATGTTAATTATTATAATCTCTTCATGTTGTGCACTTTCCTTTACCAGTATGTAGTGTCCATTCTTATCATTACTTATTTTTATTTATTTATTTTTTGGCACTGGAATGTAAAATTTTATTTATTTATTTATTTTAATTTTTACATATACATGTGTTAATTAGGTTTCCACTTTTTTCCTTCACAGAATTTAAAAGGCTTAAAATTTAATAACAATAACAATGTTTAAGATAAGGACTAGAAACAAAAACAACGTAAAGAATGAATGATGATAATACATTCAGAAAAGAAAACAGATGATTACTGCATCAAAATATTAAGCAATATTAGTAATAATAATGCCAAGATAGTAACGTTCACATTGTCAAATAAGACATTATAGAGTGCTTTGACTCTGAGGCTCAGTATGAAGTCATCAGTTAACTTTTTATTTTTTTCCAAAGTCTCAAAAATAGACAACTAATATTATATAAATAAAAGTAAAGGAGAGTTTCAAAAAAACAGATCATGTCAAATCTTATAGATAATAGAAAAAGAAGAAATATTTCAAAATCATTCTACTTGATCTGGATACACCTGATATTGAAATTGGAGAAAATATATTGTTATAAAGGGAAATTACAAACATATCACTTATAAGTGAGGATGCAAT